>APFE031276419.1:0-10972 GCA_000404065.3 Pinus taeda | reverse complement strand
AAGTCTCTAAATTTACATCACATTTACTCATGAATGATCACATAATGAAAATAGAAATATCCAAAATCAGCCACGAGTTTTCTAATTTCTTGTCTCGTGTTTGATTGGGAGTCTCCTCCTATATAGTCGAACGACCTTAATGCTCTTGATTAAATACAAGTTTCATACCCTAGTACCCTACATGCTCTTCATTGTTGGGAGTCTCCCCTGCATAGAGGGCTTGATTCTTTTGATTAAATACAAGTTCCATACCCTAGTACATGATAAAATCCAATGGAAACATTGCAATCCCCCCAATCCTGAAATCCTGAAAATCAGATAAGTCTGTTGGATTTTGAGTGAGATCTAAAATTCTACTTTCTCCATATGAAATCCAATGAGGGCGAAACCACTCTCAAACATCCTGAGTCATTTCTTGGTAATGTTAAAAATTTAAGTAAAAGGATGAAAATGAAAAATAAATGAGAATATCACTTTTACTTTAAGAATTTAACATTACCATGAACTGCATATCAACACTAGGGCAAAAATTCACTTTTATAACTTTAGACGCATCTAGAAGCAACAAGAAGTCACTAACATACCCTAACAGTAAATTAAAAAACAAATTAAAATAAAAAAATAAAAAATAAAACACAAGTTAATGAGGAAACGTGGGTTGTACGGCCCTTAAACGCGTTTCCGGCCGTACCACCCATGTTTCCGTTTCGAGAAACGAGGTGGTACGGCCGGAAACGCGTTTCACGGCCGTACCAAACGCGGAAACGCGTTTCGTTTCCGTTTCCGGCCGGAAACGGGCCCCCCCCCAGTGTTTCCTGCAACATAGGATTAAACCCATCTCTCCTAACATCTGAGGCTGAATGAATAACACTGAAGAAACTCAACAGAGTTAGTTGGCCCAATGAAGAGCCAATGGTAAGTGCAGACTGTCCACTAAATCGTAGAGAGAAATCATCATTATCTACTTGTTTCATCTCTCCTAACATCTGACGCTAAATGAATAACACTGAAGAAACTCAACAAAGTTTGTTGGCCCCATGAAGAGCTGATGGTAAGTGCAGACTGTCCACTAAATCGTAGAGAGAAATCATCATTATCTACTTGTTTTTGGTTTCTCCATGTGGGGCAAAGAAACCCAAAATTGGGGTTTGATGTGAATTTCTCTCAAAATAATTTAGGAGAAAATTCCCTCAAGGAAATCTATAAATACAAGAGGGTTGAATTCATTTGGATCATCATTGGATTGGTTCATTTTATCTCTATTTTTCTTGAGCCTTAGGCTTTGAGGGTTTTAAGACCTCTTTTTTCCTATCAATTTCGATGGTGAAAGATTCCACCCTAATTGATAAAATTCTTTTTATCTTTTATTTTTCTTATCTTTGTTCTCACACAAGATTATTGGAAGAAGTTTTGTTCTGAGGCAACGAATTTTTCCAAGGCAGTAGCAACAGAAATCGGATTCTTTTCCTGAGGTCAAGCAAGATAATCAATGTTCCACCGAGTTTCCGGGACCTACTCAGGCCATGCGAATTATTTTGTAACCAATATAAGTATTTCTACAAGATAAACAAGTATACTGGGCCACACAAAGGTCAAATCCTGCAAACACTAGGATTCTTATGAATTAATACCATTTTGTGTCTAAGCCAAAGCCCTTCAAGCAATTCTGTGATAGACCTAAGGTTTCAGCAAAAATTCCAAAGGTGATTCCGAAAACGTGATTAACCCCCTAAAGCAATTTGTGGACTCCTGCAGCAAACCTGAGCTCCGGTGATAGGTGTGACTCCTGAAATAGGTGCAGACTTGTAGCAGATCCGAGCTTCAGTAATAATCACAGATCTTGTAGTAGAGTGTGATGGAACAGCGAATCAACTGAACCAGTGCAAGGCTCCCAAGTATCATCCGAAGTCAGGAAACCCTCTGTGACAGAAGAACAGTTCATTTGAACCGACGTGGCTTACAGAGTGAAACCTTCACATCATTGGTTGAATTATGAACATTCGTATACAGCTGGTTGAATTATGAATAGTGGCATATAGTTAGCTGAATTATGAACTTTGGCATTATTATTGAATAGACAGTGTCATGCTAGTGAGGAACATAAATGTTCTTGCATAGTGATTATTGCATGAATTATTCAATTTGGTAAAAAGGTTTATTGAAGAAACCCTTGTGTTCATCAGAAAATTCTAAGCCAAAATTACTCTAGCTCATTACACTGGTATCAAAGTTGGCTCTCCTACCAGCCTGGAGGGTGTTTGAAGATGGAACAGCTGGAAGAAAAATTTGGCAAGGAATTCGCAGAGTAATGGCCTTACAAGATTAAAACAATTTAACAAAAAAACTGCAGCATTTAAGGAAAATGTAGAGGATCAATCCCTGGAATCGGACGATAAGATCACACAATAGAAAGCAGGTACAAGGAAATGGAACGAGGTTTGGGCTAGCTGCAAGAAAACAAATCAAGCAATACTGATGATAAGCACAAGCTTGTAAAACAAAGTATAAGAGAAACTAGGGTAGAGGCAAAGGCATGGACATGGCTATATCCCTCTAGAAAGATGGAAAATCCTAAAGGAGACACCATAGCCAATGGTAATAGTATTGAAGATGAAGGAAGTTGGCTAAATCTTAGGGAACACAATGGTCATACCCTTTTTGACAGCAATGTCATTCAAATTTCAGATATGCTGAATACTAAAGGAGATAATGAAAGTATTCTTGGTATAAAGGAGGGTAAAGGCAGTAGTGTGTGCAAAGACTCTCCAGACACCTCTTGCAGTGGTCTGTCACTGCACAGCTCAATCTCAATGGTAGCAAGCACAAAGACATCAGATAATGACATTGACATTTCCACTAAGAGTATTACAGGGTCTACTATGAAGCTGTCAGAAGAAGATCTATAGGTTGCAGTGGGTATTGGTCATGATATGGAACCATATAATAATTTATCAGATGAAGAAATAGATGAGCAACCTGATGACCAGCATGCTATTAATGACAAGTTAGAGGGTGCTAATAGTATTGATGGAAAATCCAAGGTTGTTGGTGGTGTTGACAACAAGAATAAGGTTTTCAAAAGCAATATGGGCATTAAGTCAGACCCAGTTATTACCAAAGGAGCCAAGAGAGAATGGGACCAAGCTCACATTTGAGCCCGATTTGATTAAATTTAATATGAACCATCTGGGAGATGATGCTGTTTCCTTGATGAGGAAGAGAGTTGTGGACATAGTTGGGTGCCTTCGGAAGACAATTAAGGTTGAGCTGAATGGACAGCAACTGCCTGTCAAGACTTTCCAAGACTATATTGGCCTATACTTGCAAGAAGCTTCCAAATCGAAGCCAGAGCCTCTTCCAAGGATCTATGAAAAAGTAAGTGACAGATGGGAGATTTGCGTGAGCTTAAGTGATGGACAACTTCAACAGGTCAATTTTGTTAATGGAATAGATACCATGAAATGTGGTTCTCACGTAGATTTAGTAGCAAATCAGATAACGACCACTGTGATGAATATTGTAAATAAGAAGAACAAGAATGTTGCAGTGAAAGCACATAAGGTCGAGAACCATTTATGGATCTTTGTCAATTCTTTAATGGACAATCCTGCTCTTGACTCCCAAACGAAAGAGACACTGACAGCTCACCAGAATAGCTTTGGCTCAAAATGTGAACTCTCTCAAGAATTATTAAAGAAAGTGGCAAAATGTGGAGTGCTCGAGAACATATTGTCAGGGGCAGACTTCAAACAAAGCAAGGATCTCAAGTAAACTGATGAAACCAAGAGACAAAGGTTGACTGGTATCACCAAGCTTGATGATGCAAATGATGCAGGTGACAAGAATTCTGAGAAATGTACTCTAATTTTAACAAAGGGAGATTCAGCTAAGATCCTTGCTATGGCAGGGTTAGTTGTTGTTGGTCGAAACCACTACGGCGTGTTCCCTCTCAGAGGAAAGTTGCTGAATGTAAAGGAAGCTAGCCATAAACAGATCATGGAAAATGCTGAGATTCAAAATACCAAGCAAACCCTAAGGTCCAAACAGCAAAGGAAAACCATTGTGAAGCAAATCCTTGGTCTGCAGCATGGAAAGGAATATGACAGTGTCAAATCTCTGAGATATGACCATATGATGATTATGACAGATCAGAATCATGATAGTTCCCACATCAAAGGATTGTTGATCAACTTCATACACTCTTTCTGGCCATCTCTACTTAAGATTCCTTTATTTCTCATTGAATTCATCACTCCTGTTGTCAAGGCAACCCATAAGGATGGAAGGACATTGTCCTTTTACACCATGCCTGAATATGAATCATGGAGAGATCTGGGTGGATCAATATCAAGTTGGACCATAAAGTACTATAAAGGTCTTGGTACATGTACTTCAAAGAGGGCAAGGAGTATTTCAAAAAAATTGGTTAAGCATAAAAAGGACTGGCTATGACAATTTGAGTCAGGAACATATTTGGACCAGACTGAGACGCTTATCAAGTACAGTGACTTTGTGAACAAGGAACTAATCCTATTTCACATTGCTGATTTGCAGAGATCCATTCCATCCATGGTCGATGGATTGAAACCAGGGCAAAGAAAAATTTTGTTTTGTTCTTTCAAGAGAAATTTTGTCACACAAGCAAAGGTTGCTCATTTCTCAAGTTATGCCTCGGAGCATTCTACTTACTACCATGGTGAGCAGAGTCTTGCCAACACAATTATGGGAATAACACAAGATTTTGTTGGAAGAAACAGTGTTAAACTTCTTGCTCCACGGCCAATTTGGTACTTCACTCAATGATTCTGATGTGGGAGGTTGCTTCCAGAGTCAACATTTTGCAATAGAGAAAGACATTGCAGACTTGGTGTTGCCATGCATAGCCAGAAGCTTCGGTGAAATGCGCAGAACCTTTGCAATGAATTTGGTTAGGCAAATGACTACTCTTGAAAACATATAAATATGCCTACATGATGCTCGGAAGTCATTATCTGGAACTGAAAGTACTGGAAAAGAACATCGGCAAATTATGATCAACATGGTTATAAGGAGCATGAATTTCAAGAAGCCATCAAAACCGTCGAACATCCACTTAATCTGATCTCTAACATCAAAGAAGGAGAACAATGTGGGCAGGAACAAAACTTGTCATTGCTTGGGAACAAGCAATGTTGGGAAGGGGGGATTGTAATGTTCCCGAGAAATTAATTTCCCTAGAGACAAAGTAGCCTATCAATCCTCGCAGGCTATAGTCCTTGATAAAGGGGAAAACCCCAAAACACCCAATGTTTGGGCAAGTTTTGGGCCAGCTGAGAAAAGAAACCCAAGAGTGGGGTTTGATGTGAATTTCACTCAAAATAATTAAGGAGAAAATCCCCTCAAGGAAATCTATAAATACAGGCGGGTTGAATTCATTTGGATCATCATTCTATTGGATCATTTTATCTTTGTTTTTCTTGAGCCGGAGGCTCTAAGGGTTTTAAGACCCCTTTTTTCTATCAATTTTGGTGGTGAAAGATTCCACCCTAGTTGATCAACTTCTTTTTATCTTTTATCTTTCTTGTCTTTGTTCTGGCACAAGATTATTGGAGGAAGTTATGGTCTGAGTCAATGAATTCTTCCAAGGAAGCATTTGTAGCAACAACAAAAAATTCTTTTGTCAAGGTCAGGTAAGATAATTTGAGGCAAACTGAAACAAAATTCTATCACAGACCTACTCTAAGGCCATGCGAATTATTATGTAACCAACAGAAGTATCTCTATAGGATAGACGAGTATACTGGGCCACGCAAAGGTCAATTCCTACAAACGTGAAGATTCTCATGAGTTAACACCATTCTATGTCTGGCCCGAAGCCCTTCAAGCAATTCTACAATAGACCTAGGGTTTCTCCAAAAAGTCAAAAGGTGATTCCAAGGACATGATTAACCTACTGAAGTAATTCGTGGGCTCCCGCAGCAAACCTAAGGTACGGTGATTGGTGTGGCTTCTGAAATAGATGTGGACCTACAACATATCTGAGCTTTTGATGCAGATCCTGTAGCAGATCTGAGCTTCAGTAATAATCACAGATGTTGTAGTAGAGTGTGACGGAACAATGAATCAACTGAACCAGTGTGAGGCTCCTGATTATCATCTGAAGTTAGGAAACCCTCTATGATAGAAGAATGAGTCATTTCAACCGACGTGGCTTACAAAGTGTCATCTGAAGTTGATACATTGAGTCCCTGAAGTAACGAATCCCTCTGTGGTAGGAGAACGAGTCATCCGATCTAATGCGAGGATTCCTGGAGTAGTACAGTGCCTACCAAAGTTGTAAAGGGAGTCTTTGAGGTACCGAAGCCTAGCTAAAGATCCTGTGTGTGGGGTTAAATCACTTGGTGCGAGAACCTTCTACGACAAGGTTGTTTCTCCATTGCTGACAAAGTTCGTGGGTCTGAACAAAATTGATGATTAATATTGTAAGTCTTCTAATAGGGTTTTAGATCAAGGAAATTACGAATATTAGAAGTGTGGCATCCATAGATAGATCAATAGTTGTAAATCATTGAATCTAGAACTAAACACAAGTCATTGAAACCTCAACATCATTGGTTGAATTATGAACATTGGTATACAGTTGGTTGAATTATGAATAGTGGCATACAGTTGGTTGAATTATGAAGTTTGGCATTTTACTATTAAATAGATAGTGTCTTCCTACTAGCTAGTGAGAAGCATAAACATTATTGGATAGTGATTATTGCATGAATTGTTCAATTTGGTAAAATGGTTTATTGGAGAAACCCCTATGTTCATAAGAAAATTCTAGGTCAAAATTACTCTAGCTCATTACATTTGGAGGGCTTTATGAATAGTGGCATATAGTTAGTTGAATTATGAAGTTTGGCATTTTACTATTAAATAGACAATGTCTTGCTACTAGCTAGTGAGGAACATAAACATTATTGGATAGTGATTATTGCATGAATTGTTCAATTTGGTAAAATGGTTTATTGGAGAAACCATTGTGTTCATAAGAAAATTCTAGGTCAAAATTACTCTAGCTCATTACATTTGGAGGGCCAACGAGTTCTATACATAGGACGAAGAAGCAACTAGGAGGAAGAGACCAACATACTTAAGGGAATGGATCCAACCCTCCAAAATTTTAATTTTGAATTTTCAAAATTTAATTTTGAATCCAAATTTTAAAATCCCTTTGAGGCCGACTTAATCTCCATAATTCCAAAATTAAGTTTTTTCTTCCACGTGTGAAGGGCTAATAGGTCCATCATTATTTTTCAGATTTCTTGAGAGTAAATGTAACCAATAAATCAATCATCATGCAATCCTTATCCTTTCATTTTTGGGGAACTTGACCAAATTCCAGGGAACAAACTTGAAACAAGCATATCTCCTCAACTGTGAGGAGTTATGGAGCGTGCCACCTACCAATGGAAATGACACAGTGAGAACTATCAAATGAATATGGTCTCACATTCAAAATACCTATCCTTTTTACATCCATTTCTCAACAAGTGTGGAGCATCTAGGGCTTCCCTTCCTCTCCTCCAGGGCTTCTTGTCATTTGGAGTTTTCAATCAATGCAAACTAGACGGATATTAAGAGCGTTCAAGGACCGCTGTTGGTATCAATGACAACACCATTCAACAATTTGTCACCATCTCCCTCTTCAGAAGTTGAAACACTACACAACGAAGCCAAGGCATTACAAGGAATGATGACATACCCCAATGACCCTAGGACACCTCCGAGTTGGACTTGCACCTTCTTGATAGGCGTTGCCTTAATCCTGGACCTTGTTGATGATGATGTTGACTCATGATCCCTTTAAAGGGATAATACACTTCTTCTTGAAGATGACATTCTCCCCTAGGCTTGTGACTATAATGTTCTTTTTTCTTGTGTTCCTCATGGCATGGTTAGGATGGACTTTCAAGGTTGGAAGCAGACAAGTCAAACGTGCAGGTTTACTTCATCAATGGGCCCAGGGGCTTTTGGAGATGTTTCATGGGGTTTTGAGGAGTTTCTCTGGGATTTGATGATATTCACTTGGCGTATTCCATAATCTGCACAACTTGTCTTTCGTTCCGCCGCATTCCGACAACTTTCGAAAACAGGGTTATTATTGGGTCTAACTCAGTTAATTATGCTTAGGGTGGCATTACGAGAAGAATATTTGACATAACACCTTAGTGTAATAGCTCGTTGAAACCGAAACAAGATCTACAAGATGGAATGGTTAGAAGTGATTTTCAGTGACTTGAGGAGGCGTGGTGGCCAATTTACCCTTTTTCCCACATTAAAAAGAATATTTTAATTGAAATAAAAAGAAGGAAAAGCGCTCAATGATTAAAATAATCATAAAATGGGAGGTTCTAGATCTATAAAAAGAGGAGGAGGCCATTAGAGGACATCTTGGATTTGATATTTCTCCTTGTATGAGAGGTTGAGAACTCAATTCTCCTCCATTGGTAGCCCCAGGATGGAAACCCTCGAGTGATTCAGTGAGATTGGGCGAGTACCCATCTCCCCTTGGTGAATTCATCCAGAATTCACAGGAGAGCTCAGCAATGACATTTCAATTCAGTTTTAGAGGGCCAAGGCAACACTGGAGCAGATTCTTAAGGCAAGTTTCCCATCTCAACTATTTTATTGTATTAGCATGTAAACCCCAGTTTCTATTATAATAAAGCTGAGATTATTTTATGCTTATCATGTTATGGAATTGCATGCACTCTATCTGTTATATTTTACATGGCAATCTTCTGTTAATTGAATGGTTTTTTATAGAGAAATTTTGGTTAAGCTATATTTTTGCCAAATTAACAAAATATCTCATTTGCGATATTACAGTGGTATCAAAGCTGTGCATCCTGCCAGCTTGAAGGTTTAATGCAGAACAACCTCAGAGAAATCAAGGGTTTCAGAAGAGCTAGTTTTCTGAAGTTTCTAATGCTGAAGATAGATCAAAATTGTTGAAGATTTTTTCCTGTGGGCCAATGAAATTGTTGCTCATTTATTAAATATTCAACAATTTCTATTTCAAATTGTTGAATAAAATTGTGGCAGAAAAATTTAAGAGGGCCCAATTATTATTTTGTATGAAGGGCTGATTGTTATAATGTTAGGGGCCGATTATATTTTGGCATGGATTATTAAAAATGGGGCTGGAATTTTTATTATTCGACCAAATTATAAAAAGGGTTGGATTTATTGTTTGAGCAAATCAAAGGCGTGAATAATTTCCTGACAAGTCAAAGATTATTACCCTAGCCAAATTATTATCATCCAAATTCATTTCTCTAGGACAAGCCACGCATTCGTATTGACCAAGCACCATAGAGGGGTCGAGTCTCTGTCCAATTACTTTTGCAGGGGTCACTTTATGCACCCATAGGGATTCAAAGCCAGGGTCGAGTCTCTGTCCAATTACTTTTGCAGGGGTCAGTTTATGCACCCATAGGGATTCAAAGCCACATCGGTTCGAGAGGGATTTGTGGAAGTCCAAACTCCTGAACATTCTGGGCACAAACAACATTATTGACAGGCCACATTATCACAGTTGCTGCGATCGTAATTGTGACAGGCCTGAGACAAATTGTGCGTACAAATTGTCTGAGTTGTTGAAAAAAAATTAGAATCGTGTTAATGATTGGAGGTGATTCGCTAGGATTCGAAGCATTACAAGCCTATGTGAAAAAAACTGAGGTCGTGCTCACCAAATTAAAGCGACCAATCTCGTAGCCACATTGTTGAAATAATTAGAGCAGAGAGATATGTGAATCGTGTTGCGAATGAAGTGCCCGACTATGATCCAGTGTTAGAACAAATACAATTGATCAAGTCAGAACGTGGATCTAGTGTACTTCCATGATTAAGCAATCCTTCTCTGTGATAACTTTGGTTGTCGACTCCACAATAATAATTTATGCAAGTGCAAATATCAAAAATCAACCTGTACGTTGGATCAACTGAAGACAACACGTGTTTGGTAGTGGCAGTGCGTGTATCCAGTGCAAGAAATGACACAGAGCCTGTGGTGTGAACGTCTAAGTAATGCTAAGTGCGCAAGAAATGATGCTAAGTGCAACTAATGCTATTCACTAAAACAGCAGATGACGCGTGGGAGTGTCTGTGATGCATGCTCTAGCAATGAATTTGCATCAGAACACAAATTGTATGAATGTATACAACTGTGACAATCCCATTATGGGCATGAAAGGAACATTTTCTCTTGGCATAACTGGATTGTGACTATCCCTTGCTAGATGGACGTGTCAATGTAGAGATAAATTGAGTTGGGGCTGAGTTGGGATGATTTCCTTGGCTGAATCAAATTAGAGATTGAAGCCTTCTTTAATGCATGCATATCAGTCCCTAAGTTGTTTTGAGGACAAAGGGGACATAAATTACTATGGATAAGGAAGGAGACGTTGGAGCTTTCATCTGAAGAAACCAAGTTCCAAATTTTGTTATTTTTAGTGTTTATAAATGCTCAGACAATCAGTAGAAGTTGATATATGCCCAAATCCTTGACTTTAATTAATATTGCAACAGCAGTGAAAATATATATATTTTTTAAGTTTATAAACACAAGTGGTTCATTTATTCGAGCTCTTCGATATCATTGCAAAGAACACGGTTTGTCTAATTTGAGACCAGCTGCAAAATACACAGTTTGTCCCCAAAGTGTTTGTCAAAATACCTCAACCAACTCAGAAAAGTAGTGCCCTAATGTCATCATTAGGCTAAACCATGGAGGAACTCACAAAACTCCTAAATAAATTGAAAATATTGAACAATGTGGACGTTAATTCCTTGAACCACCATGCATCATTGGACCAGAAACCCAAGCAAGACAACAAACCTTTATCAAGAGGGATATATGCCATTCTCAAAAACAACAACCGATGGATCTACAGAAAGAGTTGGAGATTGGACACAAAATATTTTCACTTGGGATAGA
>APFE031276410.1:0-17355 GCA_000404065.3 Pinus taeda | reverse complement strand
AATTCCATAAGAATCTTTGTTTGAGTTGGGAATTCTTACATAGGTATAAGTGATCCTTGTACCATAACAAATCATTTTTCCAGCTAAATGTATTAGATGCACTGGGATCTTGTTGTAACTTTCGAATGAGTGCCCACACTTCTTCATCATTCTTCCATTCCCCCCTTGCTTCATTTATCCAATCTTGTTGGATAATAGAAATGGCACACAACAATGCTTCCACATCCCCATCCTTTCTTGAGAGTGCATCTGCCACAGCATTTTGTTTCTATTTTTTGTAGATGATTTCAAAGTCATAACCCAACATCGTTGTGACCCATTTTTGTTGCTCTTTAGAAGATAATCTTTGTTCTAAAAAGTATACAAGACTATCATGATCTATTTTTACCTTGAAGTGTCTTCCCATTGAGTAGGGTCGCCATTTCTTAAGTGCATATAGTATTGCCAACATTTCCCTTGATTGGATGACTTTCGAAAGAAATGGGTCTTTCATCTTGCATTAAAACAACAGCAATTCCATTTCCTGAAGCATCACATTCCACAATAAAGGTTTTTTTGAAGTCTAGTGTAGTTAAGACGGGTTCTTGGCACATTACCTCTTTAAGATGTTCGAAGGCCTTTGTTGCTTCTTGAGTCAATGAAAATTCATCTATCTTCAATAATGTTGTTAGAGGTGTTGCTATTCTCCCATAATTCATAACAAACTTACGATAATATCCTGTCAACCTGAGAAATCATCCCAGGTGCTTTATGGATGTGGGGATTTTCCATTCCTTAATCGCTTTAATTTTGCTAGGGTCTACCTTAACACCTTCATGAGATACAATATGACCTAGATACTCCAATAGTTTGAACACTCTATCAACATGTTCAACATGATCCTTCCAAGACTTGTTCTAGATTAGTATATCATCAAAAAATACTAACACAAATTTCTAAGGAAGGGTTTGAAAATGGAATTCATCAAACCTTGAAATGTAGAAGGTGCATTAGTGAGGCCAAAGGCATGACCAAAAATTCATAATGACCCTCATGAGCTCTAAATGATGTTTTCGGAATGTCTTCAATCTTCATTCTGATTCGATGATATCCTGAATGAAGATCCAACTTGGTGAAGTAAATTGATCCATGCAATTCACCCAATAATTCATCAATGACAGGAATGGGAAATTTATCTTTAATAGTGGGCTTGTTTAGCTCCCTATAGTCTGGACACATGCGCCATGATCCATCCTTCTTGTACACCAATATTATTGGAGCAAAGAAATAACTTTGACTAGGTTGAATTATACCAGCCTCTAGCATTTCTGCAACCATATGTTCAATTTCACTTGTTTGGGCATAGGGATATCTATATTGCCTGACGTTTGGAGGAACACTTCCTGGAATCAAATGAATAGCATGATCATGGTCACGAATTGGTGGGAGACATTTGGGGGTCTCAAATACTTTGGAATGATTGTCCAAGACATTTTTGAGATATGGAGAAATAGATGATTTCGATGTGGGAACCCCTAGCGAACATAATTATGCAATTACACCTCGTTGTTCCTTCTTTAGAAGCTTTTTCACACCGTTAGAGCTGATTATCTTTCCTAGGTTCCCTGTAATACCCCTTAATTCAACTTCCTTTCCTTTTGCACAAAATTTCATGAAACGTTTTTCATAATTAAAAGCTATTATACCCAAGGATTGTAGCCATTGGACTCCTAATACAACATCAGCACCACCCATCGGAATGGAAATAATTGAGCTATTCAATGTATATTCTCCCATGGATAGCTTTATATTATGGCACTTTCTAGAGCAATTTATGGTTCCTCCACTTGCAACCATCACTTGACACTCTGGTGCTGGATATAGGAAGCATTCAATTCCTTTTCTATCTTACAATCAATAAAATTATGTGTACTTCCCGATTCAGTCAACACTATTACCTTTTTCTTCCTGATATGTCCTTCTATCTTGATAGTTTCAGGAGTGATAATTCCAACCAATGCATTGTAAGATATGGTTGGATTCATTTCTTCTTTATCTAGGGTTTATTCCTGGAGTATATCCTCTTATTTTGACATTTCTTGTTCCTTTTCTTCCTCCTCTTCACAATCTGTGTAGAATAATTTCTTCTCAACAAACTTATGACCTTTAGTTTATTTGTTATCACAGCCATAAGAAATCCATTTTGCTATTTTTCTTCCAATTGTTGTGGTTTCAACCTTGTAGGTTGTGGAAGGCTAGGGGAAACAACACTTCCATATTGATAGTTGTGAGTGGTAGGCTTCTTGGTTGCCATAATTTTGCTTTCCATTTTTCCTACTAACCTAAATGCCTTCTCCAATGAATCAGGTTCCCAAAGGTGAACCTCATGTTGGATATTATCCTTTAAATTCCCTATGAACACATGAAGCCTATGCTGCTATGGAATATCTTTTACCCTTATGTTCAATTTTTGGAAGTCCTCAATGTGCTCCATTATTGAACCCTTTTGTTTGAGACTTATCAATTGGATAAAAAAAGGTGTTTCTTCTTGTATCCTATAATTTGTTATCATTTCTTCCGTAAAAATTGCCCAAGTGACAATTTGTTTACAAGAGAAAATCCATCAATATACAAACTACTTTGGTTCCAAATATAGAGTTGCAATACGCACCTTTTGTTTATTTTGCACATTATGGAGATCGAAAAATTGCTCCATCTATAGTATCCATGTTTCGATATTGTTTCCATCAAACTTCCTCATATCAATTTTTGGAACATGGTGGGTCTTCAATCAAACATTAGAGTCTATGAAATCATGATTAACATTTCTTTTGTTCTCATCATGAGTTTCTTTTACTACCCTTTCACCATTAGTGACCATTTCTTTTAGCAAATTATTCAAATTTATCTTCAATTCTTCCATCTTATCATCCATGCCATTCATCTTAGCGTCAATGCCATTCATCTTAGCTTCCATGCCATCCATCTTAGCTTCCACGCCCTCCATATTAGCTTCCATGCCATCCATCTTAACTTGCATGCCATTCATATTAGCTTCCACGCCATTCATCTTGGCTTCATTTACCTTTAGTGAGAGTGAAATTTGTTGTACTTGGTCTTGTAATTTTGTTATATGATGTTGTATTTCTTCCTCTTCTTCACGAGTCATGCTAGAGGTTTTAGGTTGCTTACTAGGTGTTCCCATTTTCTTTCTTTGGGGCATTAATTAATGCTAATAATTCTTCAATATTCCCTTTGAATTCCTTCAAAATAATTTTTCAAACCAATCTTATGCAAAATTAAAAAAAACTACAAACCCTTTTTTCACTTTGTGAGAGCCTGATATTGAATCTATTGTATCTCTATAACTACAGATCTTGAAAATCTAAAATCTCATCCTGCGGTAGCCCTTTGAGTCCTATTTCTAACCCTGCATGTCTAAGAAATATTGGATTCTCCAAGGAATATTTATGCCAAATCTCCCATAGTGACGTAATTATAGACTAGTTTAGTAGAGCGAACTTGTATGACATGCCACGTGTCACTGTTTCGACCTTAGTACCTGAAACTGATATACAAAAGACTACAAGTCATCCTCTTTTTGAAATGTCTTACGCAATTTCAAACTGATGCTCAAAACAAAAGTTATGATGATTTTCCCTAGGTCACCTGTTTAGAATGTAATTCAGGACTTTGCCAATACCCTAACTTCCTTAGATCATATCTCCACAAATATAGCAACACAAGCTCTGAAATTTGGACCCGAAGTTCAGAATGATTTCAGCGCAAATGGGCTTTTTTTTGTAGATTTTGAAACGTCGTAGAAAAAAAAAATTGTAGAGAAAATGCCACGATGAACTGTTTGGAGGAGCAAAACCCTAGAATCCAAAGATCTGATACCAAATGTTAGGAAACTAGCTCACAAAAAGATATAGCGATAGATCAACGCCTTATAATTCAACCTCTTTGAGTGGTAAACCTCCTTTACATTACACAAATGAAAAATTCTTGGATGATACAAATGACTAAGCCTCCATTCTATATATAGGAGTCTAAGGGGTCACAATATGGTCAAGCTCACATAACAATAATAACATAAGGGCACAAAAATAACAATAGTGGCTTTCTATGGGGCATACTAATAAAAATATGGTGACAATAGGGGCACAATAATAATAGGGGATACAATGAAAATAGTAAAGGGGGAATCACTAGTATTATAGGTTCCTAACAAAGGATAGGTCAACATCTCTCTGAAGACTGGTACATATTACAGAAATATATATAGACCCCGAAGTAGTTGTTTTGTAACTTTTATAGATCAATAGGCCATGATGAGAAAAACTGCTGAACTTATGACTTAATGATGGAGTGAAATTTTGAAAGTTATAGACTACAAGATGGAGGACATACACATGAAGTGAAAGGCCAACATGTCGTTCGAGGAGGATTTCAAGGACGAGGGTGAAGAGTTGGTTGAGGACGTGGCCAAATTATTTGTTATAATTGTGGACAAGTAGGACACTTCACAAGAGATTGTCAGAACCTAAAGACAACTTGTAATTACTATAAGTATTTTGATCGTTTGATAGAATAATGTCTTGTCCTTATTGTGAATATTTAGGAGAAAAGAAACCAGCAACCTGCACAAAATTTCCAAATGATGACCATTGAGCTAAGAGAATATCAACCACACACTGGAATTGTAACGGGAAGCAGAACTGTACAGGGAATGATAAGGCCAATAGGAAAAATTAAGTTGAAGCTACATGGGTAAGGAAAACTACTGAAAATGATCTTGCATTTGATATCTAGAAGGAAAAGAAAGAATTCATTGAGGTGAGGTGATTTTTTATGGACAATGGGGCCTCGACCTCTTCCACACAGCCGATTCAGAAGGATAACTCTGAGATAGTATCGGTTGAAGTATTTTCTACATACCTACATGAAGTTGTTGAGAAAGTATAATGTTGTGGAGGGATTATAGGAACCGATAGACTCTTGTGCTTCTAAGGAGGCAGCGGAAAGGGAGATTCTCATACTGAATAATATACATCGACAAAAAAGTGAACTGTGAAGGAAATGATGCTTACAACTCAGATTGGAGAGTATGACATGGACTAGGTAATCTTGGATCTGGTATCTATTGTAAATTTCTTGCCAAGGAAGACCAGGATATCGATGGGTAATTCAAAGTTGCAATAGTTTATTATTCAGCTGAAGATGGAAAATCAACAGAAGATCTTATCTTTAGGAGGATTGTCTAACGTCATAGTGGACATCGACAGAGTGTGCACTACCACTAACTTTGAAGGGATTGAGATAGTGGATGATAGTAATCCTTACCCCACATTGCTTGTATTAGATTGGGTGTTTTCTAACATGGCTATAATTAATCTCAAGAAAAAGAAAATGATATTCAAAATAAATAATATGAGAGTTATTAATCCATTGGATCCATCATAAGGGGTGAGGTATATAGAGCCCGTCAAAGAAGAATATATCGTAGATGACATTGATAATATATATCAAATAACAGAAAAGGAAGAAGAGTGGATCAATCCTACTGTAAATGGAATGCTAACTTGGGAGAAATATAGTTCCTTCACTTCAGATTCAGAAGAGGAATTGGAGAACTAGCAGAACAAATTACATGAAGTGTCGACAAGGCGATTTGCAAGGATCACTAAAGTAGTGTGTTGTATGATAGTTGAGGTATGTGACTTAACTTTATAATATGGGTTGGGTGATGTAAATACTTTCTTTAGAGATTATGAAAGACAGGTACCAAAATTTCATAGAATGTTATCTTTGAATCAATCACTAAGGGCTACTCCTACTAGATGGTGGGGTACTCATAAGAAGAATATAGGAGACTGGAAAAAATGTAGAAGATTGATGTGGGTAATATTTGCACAAGTAGAAGTAGAGATCACAGACAAGTATGATGCCCAGAATGATCCTAGAGACCATATACAACTTTGTATGGTAGCTTTGGGAGAAATTCTGCAAGAATAATGGTACATGGCTTCTTCCATACCCTAGAGAATATTCCTCAGAAATGGTATTTGGAAACTGAATTTTGACATGGCATTGCTAGTTTGGCAGAGATGGTGGATGGATTTGTAATGGCATTCATATTTGAAGATGATTGTCCACATATAGCTGCAACCTTGAATATATTTAAGAAGAATATTTTTGAAAATGAAGTTCCAGTT
Source organism: Pinus taeda (assembly GCA_000404065.3). Classification (NCBI taxonomy): domain Eukaryota; kingdom Viridiplantae; phylum Streptophyta; class Pinopsida; order Pinales; family Pinaceae; genus Pinus; species Pinus taeda. Next base: position 11,158 of record APFE031276410.1, on the reverse strand, counting down.
ATCTAGCAACCTCATTGGGCTGCTCAGATCCCGAATTTCATAGAATGTTAAAATCTCACTAGAGAAGAGGGTGAAGATTCTCACAACATTGATATAAAAGAGTCAGAGGAACATTGCAAATTGAATGGACCTGAGGTAGAGATGCTAGATATAATGCAACCACTACAGACAAAGAAGGTAAATATAGGGGTAGAAGCTGAACCAAAGTACATGACCATAGGATATTACTGTGACACTGCCAACAAGATAACATATTTGTTGCTTGAATACTAGGAGTTATTTCCTACTAAATTTTCACACATGAAAGGCATCATAGGGGACTTGGGAGATATGAGGATTCCTCTGAAGTTGATTTGAAACCTATTAAGTAGAGGACTTATAGACTGAATCTGGAGTATAAGTAGAAGGTAAAAGAAGAATTATACAAGATGTTAGTAGCGGGGATAATTTAACCTATCGAAGATTTCAAGTGGGTAAGTCCCATGGTAGTTCAGGAGAAGAAGACCAAAGGGGAAATCAGAATCTATGTGGACTTAAGGAAATTGAATTATGAATTCATCCATGACCCTTTACCTACACTATTTACATACAAATTGTTGGTAATGTAGGAGGGCAAGAGGCTTACTCTTTTACAAATAGCTTTTCAGGATATCATTAGATCAAAATTACATGAGAAGGAAGACATATGAAAACGTTTTCCACATAACGGGGCTTCTATTAGTATGCAGTGATGCCTTTTGTGTTAAAAAATGCACCTGCTATCTTTTCTAGAATTGTAATTTGTGCTTTCAAGGAGTACATACACAAATTTTCGGAAGTTTACTTTGATGATTGGACAGTATTTGGGCTATAAAAAATTCATGTGGTGATTTTAAGATTGATGTTGGATACATGTAGGAGGTATCAAATATCGTTAAACCTAAAGAAGTGAATCATTTGTGTGCCATTTGGAATATTGTTTGGACATTTGGTTTCTAAATAGGCATTGATGGTGGATCTGATGAACATCACAGTCATTGTGAACTTTCCAACACCGAAAATAGTAAGACAACTACATACTATGCTAGGACACACTGGTTACTAGAGGGAGTTTATAAAATGATATACACAGATAACTAAGTCGATAGAGAAGTTCCTTAAGAAAAATGTGACCTTATAGTGGGATGAAGAATGTGAGAAGAGCTTGGATGTGATGAAAAAAAATATGGTAGTTGTGTCGATTCTAGTTTTTCTGGATTGGAAGAAAGAGTTTCATGTGCATGTTAATGCATCTTGCATAGCTTTGGGAGTAGTATTAGTGCAACCAAGAGTAGGGTATATTGATCATACCATAGCATTTTCAAGTAGGAAGATGTCTAAGGCATAAAAGAATTACAACACGACCGAAAGGGAGGGGTTACCTCTGGTGTATTCACTACAAAAGTTCAGATATTACTTATTAGGAGAAGACTTTAAGATGGTCGTAAATCCTTCCACATTGAAGTTCTTGATGAATAATCCTGTTTTAGGAGGTAAGATCTATTGATGGTTGTTATTATTCTAAGAATATGACTTTGAATTTATAGTGAAGGCGAGAAGATTGAATGTTTGGCCTGATCATCTATCTAGGATAGAGACAAGAGAAGAACTTACAAATATCGAAGATAATCCACTCGATGCCTAGTGGTTTGGAATTAAAGTTGTAGATGATCACTTTACAAATACTACCTAATTTGTTTCCATAGGAATGGCGTCCAAGGAGTACACTACAAAGAAAATGAGGGAATTATTGGTTTGAGTAGCTGATTTCTCACTGATTGTAGGACACTTGTATAAAATGGGACTGGATGAAATACTGCAAAGATACGTACTAAACATGAAAGGCATAGCATTTTGACAAAATCTCATGGAGAAGTCGCAGGTGGGAATTATGCAAGAAAAGGAACTACACTTTATATTTTGGGAGCTAGGTTATGGTAACCTACAACGCATAAGGATGCAAACGATTATTCGCAATGTGATGTATGTCAAAGGACAGGAAATTCATCCAGAAGAGATGAAATGGCACTAGTACCATAGGTCACTTTGCAAGCTTTTGATAAATGTGCAATTGAATTTGTTGGACCTATCAATGCATCGATGAAAAGGAGTGACACAAGATATATCACTACTGCAACTGATTATTTGAAAAGGTGGACCGAGGAAAAATCAGTGAAGGATTTCAGTGTAGAAACCACCGTGAAGTTCATTTTCGAATATATATTGTCTAGGTTTTGCTATTCGAAGATCTTAATGAGTGACTAAGGCACACATTTTTTGAATAAGATGATTGAAGCACTAACTAAGGAATTTCAAGTTTACCATCATAAGAACATGCTCTATCATCCTCAAGAAAATGGGATAGTGGAAGATTTCAATAAGATTCTGGAGAATGCATTGACCAAGGTATGCAATGTGAGCAAATATGACTAGGATGTGAGGATTCCAATGGTGTTGTGGGCATATAGGAGTACATGTAATAAATTGACCCAGAAGACAACTTTCAGGTTGGTATATGGACAAGAAGTAGTTATGCCTATAGAATACATTGTGCCAAGCCTGAGAATTACAGTTGTCATAGATATGGCATATCACGACATGATGAAGGAATGAATGTCACAAACACTAGATTTATAACAAGACAGATTCATAATAGGATTCCATCACTAGGCGTAGAAATCAAGGGAGAAATCCTAGCATCATAAGCATATCAAGAAGAAAATATTTCAAGAAGGGGATCTTGTATTATTATATGACAGTAAGTTATTGTAGAAGAGTTATTACATGTCTAAGAGGATTTGGGAAGAGTTGGTTAGGATATGTACAAAGGAAGGGCTAGCTAGTATCATGGAGTCACAAGCATGAAAGTCCACAGGGGAGAATGTACTCATGTGCTTGACGTGCTTAAGGTCACTAGGAAAGGTGCCTGTACAGCTACAAGTACAACCACAAGCATAGGAATAGCCACAATCACAGCTCCATAAGATGAAGGAGAAGAGACTAGGTGAGGTCTCTGTAGCAGAATTAACAACATCACCACGAAAGAAGATGCCGAAGGAGGTTTGGACGAATAATGCAGAGGATAAAGGAGAAAATCCCATGGAGAAAGAAAAGAAATTGGTGTAGTAGGAGGGATCTTAGTAGGTCCATGATAGTTAGGAAGACGTTGAGTTTCAGGAGAAGGAGATAGAGAATGTAGATATTCCCTTTGTGGCTCGAGTGTACATGCCACTGGGAAAGATGGGCACAAATCCGGTTAGGGAACAAAAGGAAAAGAAGTTTTCTACCTATATGCCACTATTAGTAGAAGAGGTTCCTTTTGAAGGAGAATTGTTGGGGAAGATTCCACAACTCAAAATGAATGACTAAGATTTCAATGGCAGAAGCAAATATCTACAGTTTGAGCCCAGTAGGCACCTCAAGAAAGTCTACTACCTAAAGAGTGGAGTTACAATATTGGAACTACTGTTGGATACCTATACCAATAGGTTTCATATTTCATGATTGGCAAATTCAAATGCCAAATATGCTCTGCTTTGCTGGTGCAAAGATCCCATATTTCCAAGGAAAGGCAAGGTGTTTACATGCCTTTATATCTATTAAATTTTGATGGATGGTCCAAAAGTCTAAGCTGGATCATGCCATGTTTCAATTTTTCTGTTGTAGAATAGAGAAAGAAATATGTCCAAACTGTTTAATCTTGGCAGATCAGTAATTAAGCAGAAAACTAAGGTTCCCAACTGCTTAATCTGGGGCCTTGGAAGAAATAAGGGTAGTGCTAGATAGGAAATCAAAAGAAAAAGCCAATGGAAAAGAAAAGGCACATAAAGGGTCTGCAAGTCCAAGTGCACCCTCCAAGAAGAAACAAAAAATGCTAGGCTAAATAGTTGGGTAGGTAGATGGGGTTGCAGAAGTGGTGTTCCTTCCAAGCTGCATTTTGCTAAGAAAATACAAGGAAAATAACATAAGGCAGCATGTCTAACTTCCCTTTTCCCTTTATTTATCACTCGTTACTAACATCCCTTCACCAGTTGTGATTATGAAAGAATTCAAGGCTTTATGTTGGTCCTTATTGCCTTTAGAAGCCACATTTCTTGTGTAAAGTTCTTTTCATTTTGATCTACTCTTTAAACTAAGTTATCTTCAAGAAAACTTAGTAATTTCACTCCTCATTCATCTTCCCCCTCCATATTGACCTCTAACTCTTATTATCTAGCTCCCTATGTCTCCTTTTCCCTACTATTATAACACCATGGTGTATAAACCCTAAGCATTTTATAAATACCCCCTCCTTGGCGTTATAGCCATATGATTCACTACTAGGGAATTGAATTAACACCTGGTTGAGCTCAAGAACCCAAGCCTTACCTTTTTTGCCTCCATCAGAACTCATTCTACCTAGCCCACCCTTCATTTTGCCCTAAAAACCTTGAAAAAACCCCTTTTGCACCCTTATACCCGCTCAAAAGCAAAAAATACATGAAAAGCCCACCTTCACTGCCTTATCCTAAGGTTGGGACCCATTTGCGCCTTCATATGAAATTTCATAAAAAGCCCCATTTTATCCTAAGTTTTTATGATATGCGCACCGTTGTGAAAAAACATTAGAAAATCAGGCAAATGCGCGAATATTTCCAAAGTCCCGCCCGGGCACAGATCCCATCAAAATTCATTTTTTAATCCCCACCCGACGCTGTATCACCCGTGCAGATCATCGGCCCGATAACCGTCTGATCGAGCCCTTCTAATCCAACGGCTGACGCTGATATCGGACCGGCCCCGACGTCCGGATGATATCGTCCGATATCTGTCAGTTGCTGACGTCAGGCCAGGTCCATGCGTTGCCTCCAAGTTCCATCAGAGCCCCCTCTGATAGATTCCTTTCCGTAACAGAGGCTGCCCGATATTGCGCCACCTGTCTGCCGACGTCAGCGCCCCCTCACTGCTTGTGTCAGCACCACGACCGCGCACCCTGTCCACCATCGCTCCACCTGTCTGCCACCTCACCACCCCCGTGGACCAGTCATAGGTCACCACGTCACCTGATGATGTCATGCTGACATCATCCAACCCGGACCCACCGGGTGACGTCATGCTGATGTCATCCAAAAAAGGCGCGAATGACCCAAAAAAGCCATATTTTGTCCATTTTCGCGTCTTTTTCACACTTTTGGAAAAAACGACTGTTTCGCTCTCTACATACGTTTTATGACCATTTTTCACCAAACTGCTCAGAATCAACCAGGAGACCTCCGTGCGCCTACCCACCTGCATTGGTGACCCGACCAATCGATTTACCAGGTATTTCTCCATTCGAGTCTTCTCCAAACCTGGTTTTTCTCTGTAAATAACAAAAACTCACTTAGAGCACAGAAAACGCATAATTCACCAGAAAATTACCTTCACCCAGCTCCCTCTTGAAAAGTTAACGGTCGAAATTCATCAGCCGAGCCATTTGGACTGAACTTTCACTGAAAACCCGCATTTTTCGTTCGCGCAGTCGTGAACCAAAACCCGTAACCTGCACTCAATTGTTGAGAAAGGTCTGTTAAAGACTAATATTTGCCTTCTCAAGTAACTGAAACAGTATTTCAATTGTTGTAAACTTGCCGTGTTACCCTTCATTTTTCAAATTCACCTCTTTACTTAGTCACTGCTCTTTACTATCGCCCAGTCTAAGAAACAACAGTCCATTTGCAAAACACAATCTAAGTAACCATGGAGACTCCAGTTGCACCAGTTGCCCTCAATGTTGCCCCTTTGAATGCCCCTCAAAGAGAGCTGGAGTGGCAGGATTTGGCAGGCCTGGACTACCAAATCTCAGAGGACTCCTCATCAAAAAGCAAGTTCCACCTCCACGTGCTGAATGAGCTTAAGGCCAAACATAAGGATGGGACAGACATACTAGGCATTTGGGATTCCTTCCTCCCAATTTTCAGGCTCCCTCAGGTCAACCAATTCCCTGACCTGATTCATCTGTGTGCTGTCTGCTATGACCCCATGCAAAGAGATGTGCTTGACCCTTCAGGCTCAGTGGTATTCTACATAACCCCTGAGGCCATTAGAGAAATGCTACAGTTCAAGACTCAGAAGAAATTGGTCCCATTGTCTCTATTGCATTTGATCAACCAAGGAGCTAAGATGCTAACAGATGCACAAATCATAAAGCTCAACCAATTGTTCGTTAAAGACTCTGACACTGTGTTGTACCCTCCTATTTTTGATGCTTACCTAAATCAACTGGGTGTAGATCTTGCAGACATGATCAATTCCATCTTGGGGTACAAATCAGTTGAATTTGTTGATGAAACTGTACTAGTGATGATGACTATGCTTTCCCCTGGAAAAAGTCCAATTTATAATGATTATGCCACATACATATCAGATAAGATGCATGAGTAGTTCTTGAACCTGTCAAGAGAGAAGGTGTTCAGATACACCTCCTACATCTACCACCTCATTCTATATTATCAACATGAGAAGTTCTCCTTCGTTGTTAAGAGAACAAATGCACAAGGCAATCCAAGGTCAGTAGTGTACTTGACCTCAGTGTTTCATAGCAGAACCTACTCTCCATATACCTACTATGAATTCATAGACCTCTTCATCCACCCAACCATGTCTTTATTCCTAAGCTCGCCTCCTCCAAGACTGACTGATGAGATGCAAAGGATCCTGCAGTTATCCAAGGTGTACAGCATAGGGGATTGATACATTTACCAACACTACACCGTAATCAGAATATATGGCTGTGAGTTACCCCCATACAGATTGCTCAAGTATGTGCCCATGAGACTATTTGCCCTTGAATATTTCAGGCAATTTGAGAATGCTGATATGGTACACTTTGCAGGCAAGGGCAAGAAGGCACAGCTAAAGGTAAAAAATCAATTGGGCCACATTGTCTTAAACAAAAGGGAAGGCTGGAAAGAAGCTGATAGAAAGCTAGAATGCCTTGGCCTGAAAACCAGCTTCCTTTGGAAGCCCTACTGACCCTAATCATTCCATATCATTGCAGAATGGCTAAAATTAAGCTCTCTAGCTTATGACCATGTGAGTTTGCCCCACATTGAAAAATTTTCCAACCAACCAAAATGGAAAAGGGGCACACTGGAGGAACTAGTCACACAAGAAGAACTGAATGAAAGAGCTAGAAGGCATCTTCTGAAATTGGCTGACTTGGAATCTCCTCCACAGGTATTCGCTCTGCCAAAGCCTCAAGCAAGAGCAGCTGCCTCGTCATCTACAACACATCAAGAGGCAATCCAAACCACAAGCCAAGCTCAGAGCAAAGGCAAGGAGAAGGACATGGAAGAGCAACAGGCACAGCAGGGACAGGTGTAGCCACCCCAACAGGTACAGCAGCAAAAAGAGCAACAGGTACAGGGGGAACAGACAGCAGAGGCCCCAATGGCCACACAGCAGTAGCCAGCACAAATGGCACCCCCAAGGCAAGATTCAAGGATTGACTCCTCCGTCCTCCAAACCCCTCAAAGAGAGGACATGAACAGAAAAAGAGATAGAGAGACTCCCCTTACAGCATCACTAACTCAAGGGGAGAAGAGGCAAAGACTAAATCCCTTCTCTGAAAAAGAAATTCCAATGGGGCAGACTTCAGGAATAGGCCTGCCCAGCATGGAGGCCTCAGCCAGCTCCTTCCAACAAGAGCAAGACAGGGCAGTAGTAGGAGAAGTCAGCTCCTCAGAACAAAGGAGGGAAGGTGAGAAAAGCATCAAGCAGCAGTTTAAAGACATCAAAAGCAGAAATGAACCATTAAAGCTGCAACTATATAATCACCTAATTAAAATGGCTCCTACGAACTAGCAAAGGCTCATGTCTGCATATGATGCACATGAAGGAAAAATGATCATGAGCCATTTTACACCAACAGTGCAGCAACCACAATCAGCTGCAGGTTATATCAGGACCAACCTGGAGGTCCTGTCCAAAGACATCCACCCAATGGATCAAATAGAATTGCACAAACAAACGGGTGAGATGGTCTATGCCACATTGGCAGATAAAACCCTGGTAAACTATAGGCTGCAAAATAGCCTAAATAACACTGCTGCACAGCTTGAGATGGAAAGGGCTTCCTCTCAAGCTAAATACAATAGGATCAAAGCTCTGGAGGAAATTATAATAAAGCTTGGGCATGATCCTAAAGATGTTAAGGCAATGCAAGAAATTCTGAAGCTGAGGGATGTTGATATGGCAGCATTGAGAAAGATGTTAAAAATCCCAGCAACTCTTCATCCTCAAACAGAAGAGGTTGCCCAGATCAGGCAAGAGAAGGATGCAGCTGCTATGCTCATGACATTATACAAAGAGCTCATCCATACTCAAGAAAAGCTGCAGGAATCAGAGGCTACCTTGCAGGCAGCATTACAGCAAAAAGAGGTAGGGCAAACCTCAGAACCTCCTCCACAAACAATAAATCTTGAGGAAATCCCTCAAACCAATGCCCCTCCCAGCCAGCAGGTACAACAGGCAGCACCATCCACCTCACCACCAACAACAGAGCAGGCTGAAAGCCTTGATATGCAAAAGCTGAGGAATGAAATTCAAGTCTTGGAGTCTCATATGTCAGAGCTAAATCAAGCCAAGGATAGTCTAGCAAAAATAAATGAAAAATGTGACAAGTCCAAGCAGAATGTGGCTGAAAGAGAGAGGGAGGTAAAGGCCCTCAAGAAAAGGACAACTGAGCTAGAAAAAGAGCTCACACTAGACAAGGTCACATCTGAGCTCAAAAGGGTTGTGTGGGGCAACATTGGCCAGCCCATCACATATCAGTGGGAGTATATTGAGGCCATCCATGAACAAATCACGCTCATTGGAAAAGCACACAGAGAGATACAACGGGCAAGGGCATCTCTAGGCAGTATGCCCGAGATTGCCACTAGAATGATAAATGTGCTAAACTACAGAACAAGCTCCCAGCTCATAAAAAGGGTCCTGACATTGAGAAACCTGATTCAAACCCTGGAAAGAAGAACCCAGGATATGCAAGCAGACATCAACAAATTTCAGAATAGGTTTATGGCATTACAAAACAGGGGTCTGCCTAGCCTGCTGGAGCCATCAGGAAAGTTTCTCTCACATGAGAAATACGCTAAGAGAGTGAATACTTTTGCAGGAAATCAAATTTCAGAGGCAGCTAGTTCATCAACAGAAACAGGACCAATAACAGGGCAGACCCTCTTCAACGAGGTAGAAAGTTTATTTTTTATTATGAATGAAATCACACATTTGTGAGCCTCCCCATTTTTACAAGTATACAGAGGCCGATGAGACCATGAGGTCAATTTTGAGGCATCAATTGCCTACACCGGATGTATGGGAAAATTTGATACAATTATTGTTAAATCAAAGTCAGTAATTATGTTATTACCTTTTGAAAATATTTAAATTTTCATACACAGGAAGATAAACACACATCAACAGGTATGCAGAAAGAGGCTGAGCCAACTCAGCACAAGTATTCAGCCACCACAGCTGCACTAGCAGTCACAGGTGACAGGGCCGAGAAGCTACAGGAAGACACAACTGCACAGATATGTCATTCAGCAGTTATAACAAAGCGCTCAACCGACTCCGTGAGCTCCAAAGGTCAACTTGTTCTGACAGGAGTTAAGAGCCTTTAATGTTTCATTAAAGATTGTAATAACTTTCTCTCTGCAATTTCTGTACGAGTTAATGAAGATATTTTCCCTCTTAGATGACTCAATGCCTGAGATATTTTGTATAAGACTGCTATATATTCCCCCTCGCACTTGTTAGCAGGGGTTGGACATTGGATATAAGAAATCTTTTTCATATCTATTCTGCTCCTCTTCTACTGTAATTCTCAGAGAAATAATACAAAGGATGATGGAATTTCCAATGCTCTGTGTTATTTGATCTTGTCTGGTGCTTAGCTGAAAGTTGCAGGATTCCTGCGTATCTCATGACTCAATAAGTTTCTCTTGTACCTCTTTGTTATATGTTTGTTGATCTTTCATATATGTTTCATGTTTCCATGTTTGAACTGTTAATAGCAAGGAAAAAGAATAGTTCCAGGACTTAATCACAGATTACCCTGAACTCAATCTAAGCTATTTTAAATGTCTTTTCTTCAGTTATGGTAATGAAAGTGTAATTCTTAATTGCTACCTTTCACACTATGTCATCACAGTGATTTATCATTTCAGGAATTCAAGTTTTTCTCCTGAGGAATACATCCCTTTCTCACATCCCAGCTTAGTGAAAAATTCTTAACTGCTTTTCACTGGTTGATTACACTCCACAATCACAATTTAAAGTTTGTTTCATGAAGTATCTAAATGGCCCTGTAACTCCAGCTGCATCAAACTCAAGATTTCAAATAACCGACAGCCACAAACTCCATTTCCCAATGGATTAATTTCACCTGCAGAACTACAACTTTAAAGTTTCAGAAAGACATCCTCCCAACCTAACATAAACCAAAGAAACATTCACTTCATAACTAGCCTAAAATCTCCATAGAACAGAGACAAACCTTAAAGAGAGAGCCCTCTCTGATTATAGCTGGGCTAGAAGCTATAATCCAAAGATTGGTTAGTGGTTACCCCGGCCCTATTCCCTTGGGAGTCATAGGGAACAACATGGGTGATAACATAAATGGCGACTCCGCTGGGGAGCTCTTCAAGATTTAGAAAATATTGTATGTCTGCTAAAAATTACACTTAAAACCTAAATATCAGTCAAGGAGCCTTTAAAGTTGTTTCTGCACCAACACCTACTCTGCCTCAAGGAAGAGTTGATTCAAGTAATCTTTATACTCATTTGGAGATACATAGAGCCTTTCAAAAATCCTGTCGAGTCCTTGCTATACAAAATTTTCCTAAAAACTCAAAAAGACGAGCTCATAAGTTGGCTCCCAAAAAGAATCTTCGGTACACTAGGGCAAATCTTGACCCAAACCCCCCTACTGTCTTTGAAAATCCAAATACAATCCCCAAAATTATCAAGAAGCAGCAAGGGCCAGACAATCTTGCTGACCTAAGTCTAGAGACAGTTCACCCCAACCCCATCTCCACTCCAATCAAGGTACTTTTTCGTTCCACCCCTAATTCCCCTAGTTCTCCATCCACATCTCAAAGCCCTCCACCCACATCCT
>APFE031276394.1:0-12976 GCA_000404065.3 Pinus taeda | reverse complement strand
TTTTATAAAATTCTTAGGGTGTAGGTTTTAGGGTTTATGGTTTAATAAACAATTAAAAAAAGTTACAAAACATTTATTAAAATGTTATAAAATGTTTATGGTTTAAGGTTTTAAAATGTTACAAAACGCCTCGCTCATTGTAATAAAATGCTTAGGTTTTAGGGTTTATAACGATTTAGTAAGTTCTTTAAATAAACACTTAAGAAAAAGTTACAAACTCTTGTTAAATGCTATCAAATACTTAGGGCTTAGAATTTGGGGCTTAAAATCTTATAAAGTCCTTATGGTTTAGGGTTTAAATTTTAGGTTGTGGGTGTGGGTATTAGGTTTTAGGGTTTATGGTTTATAATGCTTTAATAAATTCCTTTAATAAACGCTTATAAAAAAGTAAAACAAAAAACTATTTTTGGGGTTTAAGGTTTTTTTTTGGATTTTTAGGCTTTATGGTTTTTTAGGTTTTAGGGTTTTTTAGTGTTTAGGTTTTTTTATGATTTATGGTTTTTTTAGGGTTTTTATGGTTTATGGTTTTTTAGGGCTTGGGGTTTAAGGTTAAGGGTTTAGGGAATAGGGGTTTAGAGTTTATAACACTTTAGTAAATGGTTTTAGTAAACGCTTAAATAAATGTTACAAAACACTTTTTAAAATGTTATAAAATCCTTAGGATTTAGGGTTTTGGTTTTGGGGCTTGGGGTTTAGCTTTCATAGTTTAGGGTTTAGAGTTTATAAGACCCTAGTAAATGCTCTCAAGCTTTAGGTTTTAGGGTTTAGGGTTTATAAAACATTAGTAAATTATTTTAGGGTTTATTGTTTAGGCTTTAAGCATTAAGATATAGGGTTTGGGGTCTGGGGTTTAGGGTTTAGGTTTTATAACACTCTAGTAAATTATTTTAATAAAAACTTAAATAAAAGTTACATAACTCTTTCTAAAATTTATAAAATTCTTAGTGTTTAGGGTTTACCATTTGGGGTTTACGGTTTGGGATTTAGGGTTTCGAGTTTAAAGTTTAGGTTTTAGTGCTTATGGTTTTATGAAATGATTAGGGTTTAGGTTTTAGGGTTTCAAGTGTAGTGCTTGGGGATTAGGGTTTCGGTTTTATAACAATTTAGTATATTATTTTTACAAACACTTAAATAAAGCTAAAAAATGATCTTTAAAATGTTATAAAATGATTAGGGTTTAGGGTATAGGGTTTATGGTTTATGGTTTTATGAAATGATTAGGGTTTAGGTTTTAGGGTTTCAAGTGTAGTGTTTGGGGATTAGGGTTTCGGTTTTATAACAATTTAGTATATTATTTTTACAAACACTTAAATAAAGCTACAAAATGATCTTTAAAATGTTATAAAATGATTAGGGTTTAGGGTATAGGGTTTATGGTTTGGGGTTTACGGTTGAGGGCTTAGGTTTTAGGGTTTATAACAATTTAGTAAATTATTATAATAAAAGGTTAAATAAAAGTTACAAAACACTTTTCGAAAGGTTATAAACTACTTAGGGTTTAGGGTTTAGTAATTTTTGTTTAGGTTTTAGGGTTTAGGGTTTGGGTTTTAGGGTTTAAGGTTTAGGGTCTATATGGGTTTTGTAAATGATTCTAATAAACACTTAAATAAAAGTTACAAAACACTTTTTGAAATGGTATAAAATGCTTATGGTTTATGATTTAAGGTTTAGGGTTTAACGTTTCAGGTTTGGAGTTTAGAGTTTAGGGTTTAGTGTTTAGGATTTATAACGCTTCACTGAATTATTTTTATAAACATTGTAATAAAAGTTACAGAATATTTTTTAAAATGTTATAAAATGATTAGGGTTTAGGGTTTAGCATTTAGGGTTTGTGGTTTAGGGTTTAGCATGGTTTAACATTTAGGGTTTATGGTTTTTAAGACTTTAGTAAATGGTTTTAATCAAGGCTTAAATAAAAGTTACAAAATTCGTTTTCAATGATATAAAATGCTAGGGTTTAGTGTTTATGGTTTGGCCTTTGCGATTTAGAGTTTATGGTTTATAAGACCTTGGTAAATGGTTTTAATAAAGGCTTAAATAAAAGTTCCAAAATTCTTTTTAAACTGTTATGAAATGCTTAGGGTTGAGGTTTTTAGGTTTTTATTTTAGGTTTTAGGTTTAGGGTTTAGCGTTGATAACATTTTAGTAAATTATTTTAGTAAACACTTAAATAAAAGTTACAAAACAATTTTTAAAATGCTATAAAATGCTTAGGATTTAGGGTTAAAGGTTTAAGGTTTATGACACTCGAGTAAATTATTTTAATGGACACTTAAATAAAAGTTAATGACTCCTTTTTAAAATGTTATAAAATGCTTAGAGTTTATGGTTTAGAGTTAAGGATTTGAGGTTTATTGTTTGGGGTTTAGGGTTTAGGGTTTTGAATTTAGGGTTTATAACACTTTCGTAAAATCTTTTAATAAACACTTAAATGAAATTTACAAAACGATTTTTAAGATGCTATAAAATGCTTAACATTTATGGTTTATGGTTTATGGTTTGGGGTTTAGGGTTTAGGGTTTATGTTAGAGTGCTTAAGGTTTATAAAATGCTTAGCATTTACGGTTTAGGCTTTTGTGGTTTAGGGTTTAGGGTTTAAGATTTAGGTTTTAAGGTTTATAACAATTTAGTAAATGCTTTTAATAAACACTTAAATAAAAGTTACAAAACACTTTTTATTTTAGGGTTTTGGGTTTTGATTTTAGGTTTTAGGTTTAGGGTTTAGGGCTTGCAACACTATAATAAATTCTTTTAATAAACACTTAAATAAAAGTTACAAAATGATTGTTAAGACTTTAGTAAATGGTTTTAATCAAGGCTTAAATAAAAGTTACAAAAGTATTTTCAAAATGATATAAAATGCTAGGGTTTAGTGTTTACGATTTGGCCTTCTGGGGATTAGATTTTAGGGTTTATAAGACCTTGGTAAATTCTTTTAATAAAGGCTTAAATAAAAGTTCCAAAATTATTTTTAAACCATTATAAAATGGTTATGATTTAGGGTTTAGGGTTTTGATATGAGGTTTTGGGTTTAGGGTTTACGGTCTAGGGTTTATAACACTTATGTAAATTCTTTTAATAAACACTTAAATAAAAGTTACAAATGGTTTTTAAAATGTTATAAAATTCTTAGGATTTAGGGGTTAGGGTTTAGGGTTTATAACACTTGAGTCAATTCTTTAATAAACACTTAAATAAAAGTTATTGACTACTTTTTGAAATGTTATAAAATGTTTAGTCTTTATGGTTTAGAGTTAAGGGCATGAGGTTTATTGTTCGGGTTTTAAGGTTTAGGGTTTTGAATTTAGGGTTTATAACACTTTCATAAAAGCTTTTAATAAAATCTTAAATAAAATTTACAAACCACTTTTTAAAATGTTATAAAATGCTTAGCATTTATGGTTTATGGTTTATGCTTTTGGGTTTAGGGTTCAGGGTTTGGGTTTTAGGGTGTAGGCTTTAGGGTTTGGGGTTTAGGTTTTAGGGTTTAAGGTTAAGGTTTTAAGGTTTATAACACTTTATTAAATCCTTTTAATGAACACTTAAATAAAAGTTACAAAACAATTTTTAAAATATTATAAAATGATTAGGGTATAGGGTTTCGGCTATAGGTTTTAGGGTTCAAAGTTTATGGTTTAAGGTTTGGGGTATATGGTTTATAACACTTAAGTAAAAATTTTAATAAAAACTTAAATAAAAGTTACAAAACCATTTTTAAAATGCTATAAAATTTTGAGGGTTTAGGGTTTGGGTTTTAGGGTTTAGGGTTTTAAGTATAGGTTTTAGGGTTTAGAGCTTAGGGTTGAGGGATTATAACACTTTACTAAATGCTCTTAATAAATGTTTAAACAAAAGTTACAAAACACTTGTTAAAATTTTATAAAATGATTAGGGTTTAGGGTTTAGTGTTTAGGGTTTGGGGTTTAAGGTTTATGGTGATTTAAAATTTATGGTTTATGGTTTATAAGACTTTACTAATGGTTGTAGTAAAGGCTTAAACAAAAGTTACAAAATTATTTTTAAAATGACAAAAAATGATAGGTTTTAGTGTTTATAGTTTGGCCTTTGGGATTTAGAGTTTAGGGTTTATAAGATTGCTGTAAATGCTTCTAATAAAGACTTAAATAAAAGTTCCAAAATTCTTTTTAAACTGTTATAAAATGCTTAGGGTTAGGGTTTTGGGTTTTGATTTTAGGTTTTAGGTTTAGGGTTTAGGGTTTATAACATTTTAGTAAATGCTTTTAATAAACACTTAAATAAAAGTTACAAAATGATTTTTAAAATGTTATAAAACGCTTAGGATTTAGGGTTTAGGGTTTGTAAGACTTGAGTAAATGCTTTTAATACACACTTAAATAAAAGTTACAAACTACTTTTTAAAATGTTATAAAATGCTTAGTGTTTACAGTTTAGAGTTAAGGGTGTGAGGTTTATTGTTTGGGGTATAGGGTTTAGGATTTTGAATTTAGGGTTTATAACACTTTCGTAAGAGCTTTTAATAAACACTTAAATAAAATTTACAAAAACTTTTTAAAATGCTATAAAATGCTTAACATTTATGGTTTATGGTTTATGGTTTGGGGTTTAGGGTTTAGGGTTTGTGCTTTGCGGTGTAGGGTGTAGGGTTTGGGGTTTACAGTTTAGGTTTATGGTAGAGTGTTTAAGGTTTATAAAGCGATTAGGGTTTAGGGTTTAGGGTTTTGTGGTTTAGGGTTTAGGGTTTAAGGTTTAGGTTTTAAGTTTTGTAACACTTTAGTAAATGATTTTAATAAACACTAAAATAAAAGTTACAAAACACTTTTTAAACTATTATAAAATGCTTAGGATTTAGGGTTTTGGGTTTTGATTTTAGGTTTTAGGTTCACGGTTTAGGTTTTACAACACTTTAGTAAATGCTTTTAATAAACACTTAAATAAAAATTACCAAACGACTTTTCAAATGTTATGAAATGCGTACGATTTAGGGTTTAGAGTTTTGATTTTAGGTTTTAGGTTTAGGGTTTAGGGTTTATAAGACTTTTGTTAATGCTTTTAATAAATACTTAAATAAAAGTTACAAACAATTTTTAAAATGTTATAAAATGCTTAGGATTTACGGTTTAGGGTTTAGGGTTTATAACACTTGAGTAAATGTTTTTAATAAACACTTAAATAAAATTTACGAACTTCTTTTTGAAGTGTTATGAAATGCTTAGTGTTTATGGATTAGAGTTAAGGGTTTGAGGTTTATTGTATGGGGTTTATGGTTTACAGTTTTGAATTTAGCGTTTATAACACTTTTGTAAAAGCTCTTAAAAAACACTTAAATAAAATTCACAAAACATTTTTTAAAATGTTATAAAATGCTTAGCATTTATGGTTTATGGTTTATGGTTTGGGTTTTAGGGTTTAGGGTTTGGGTTTTAGGGTATAAAGTTTAGGATTTATGGTAGAGTGTTTAAGGTTTATAAAATTCTAAGGGTTTAGGGTTAAGGGTTTTGTGGTTTAGGGTTTAGGGTTTAAGGTTTAGGTTTTAAGGTTTATGACATTTTAATAAATGCTTTTAATAACACTTAAAGAAAAGTTACAAAACACTTTTTAAAATGTTATAAAATGATTAGGGTTTAGGCTATAGGGTTTAGGGTTTAGAATTTAGGGTTTAGGATTTTGGGTTTGTAGTTTAGGGTCTAGGGTTTAGGGTTAAGCATTTTCCATTTAGGCATTAGGGATTAGGGTTTAAGGTTTAGGGTTTATAACACTTTATAAAATTCTTAGGTTTTAAGTTTTAAGATTTTCAATTTAGGGTTTTTGGTTTCGGGTTTAGTGTTTATGGTTTTGGGTTTATAACACCTTAGTAATTGTTTTAATAAACACTTAAATAAAAGTTACCATTACTTGGGAAATTTAGCTATTGGAATGTCCTGCTGTCTCTATTTAACTCATTGCTCAGATTGGATCATCAACTCGTCCTGACGATGAACCACACTGGTTGGTTCAAAACGCGTCGACAAAGGATTTTTTATGTGATTTTGCCAAAATTATTCTGACAAAAAACTTTATAAAATGTTATAAAATACATAGGGACTTAAGATTAGAGCTCCCTAGCTCCAAGAAGGAGAAGCTCCAAAACATTAATAAATTGAATACAGTTCGTTAAATTAGGTTTTTAAAAAACATAAAATTGATGTTTTGCGATTATTCAAGTCTATGTACAATGTATGTGAAAAACAAATGTCCATCTCACACTCTTAGAAAAAGACTCCTTGCAAAATGTGGTACGGATGCAATCCTTGGGTAAGCCATCACAAGGTCTTTAATTCCTCTACATTCACTTATCTTTGTTATACTAAATCCATTCTTGCATATTGGGTATATTATTGTAAGTTTTGTCTTCTAACTTTGTGGTTGTGATGTATCATAGGTTGGTTATGTTCGGATTTCCTTCCAATATTGTAACATATTTCCATATTTTCCATTCTATGATTAAACCATAACTTGATTCTCATCTCGGTATATTTTTTCTCTGTACAAGAATATTTGTACAATACTAATGTTATTCCCTTTACAAGAGAGAATCAGATTGAAGGATGTTATCTATCTTACTAAGGTTAGACTCTACATATCTCAAAACCCTCTGTAACATTCTTTGTAATTAATTTAAAGTGTTTCCTATCCAAAATAAGGCATTCCTTTCTTGTGTGTGTAGGTTATTGTACGACCAACTTGGGTTATCTTGAGACATTGCTTTGGGGTTAAAATTCATCCAAGTCTTTTTCCCTACGCTTTGGCCTTAAAGTACTTATCCAACACTTCAGCTTTACAGGTTTCTATGTCAGTTGTGATTTTCACTTGATGTTGGCTGCAAGGAAATTTGATGTTGTTCGAGTGTAAAGAAAACCCTTATGTAGCTAGGGATTTTCCCAAAAGTCCCCATAGTCAAAACAAGCCATGTATATCGATTCCAATTCAAGGGATTTACCCTCTCTTTGTTAATGACAATATTTAATTATGATAAAATAGTACAATGCGAGTCTTTCTTTTTATTCCTAAGAACAATTCATACAATTTATTTACTTGTTACTACATGTAATGAAGTCATTCCATCAAAAGTTTACAATAATATAATATTTGTTCTATTAATATTCTATGAGTACACATTAGATATTCATGTCAACTCTATATATTTTGTTTCTACATAATGATTGTATCTAATTTACTATTACTATCATTTTATTTGAAGAAGAGAATACACAAATTAGGCAAGAGTTGTGTTGAACCCTTGTCATGGGAGTTTGCAAAGGTTGTCCTTTAGGCCCTAGTATTAATTTACCCAAGACTTCCTTTTCCATGGCCAATTGGTATCATTCCAATTCTCTAGCCTATGGCAAGCTAAACTAGGTATACATTTATTTTTCTACGAGTTAAACTATGTATAAATTTAATTATCTTACCTTCAATAGTTATTTTCTATAGTAGCTTACAACAAACTATATTTTTACAGGTGAATAAGGATTACTATGTGTGTTTATATATTTATCCATCCAAACAAGATTCTTTAATTTATTATATAATATCGTTTTGCATCTTTGCACACATTCAAGTGTATTTTTTTGTTGAACAACCCAGCTAGACTAGAATATACTTGTATAAGATTTCCTTTTTAGAAACAAATTAAAGGCTATGGCATTCCTCCCAATAAAGAACTATGTTTCTAAGTAGTTCCCCCAAATATCTAACTCCTGGTTCCCACGAGAACAAATAGTAGTCCTTTTCCCCTTTACATTTCCTTGAACCTTAAGAGCATCTTGCTACTTTTTGGGTATGATAAAGTCATTCTTTTGCAATATCCCTTTATATTTTATCCAACACGTTTTATCTCCAAAAATCCTTTTAAGTGAGTTCCACTCATGACATTTTTATTTCGAGTCATGTGTTTTCTTGGTCCTTTGCAAAACCGACAATTCAACTCTAGAAAAGAGGAGAACCTTTCTTTTTTACTTTTTTATCTTGTCTCTTCTTGGGCTTAACTCATTCCTCGTGAATAGAAGTCTAATATGACATGTTAATAAAGTTTCAAGAATAAGAACACGAAAAACCAAATTTTCTTTTCTATTACTAAAAATAAATATTTACACTGTCATATGCCACATCTATGACACATCATTGGACCCAGTTTGACTTGTTAGGGGCATATCAATTAAAAGGGTCCTAATAAAATTTACCAAGGCTTATTACAATTCACTTTTGTAATTAGAGGCAACATAAGAACCTTGAAAAATATATCTTTAGAATGTTTGAAAAAGAGAGTTGTATATTTTTAAATGAATTATATGTTTTCTTTGAAAAATAATTCATTAAATTAAACACAAATATAAATCAAAGGATAAAAATTCAAGTCCACATTTGTATTTTTGAAATATATTTTGACTAAAATATTCCTAAACAAATTGAATGAAGATAAGTGAGTTAAAATACAAGATTCAAATACTTCCTATCTTTAGTTGGATATTATGTCTGTGTAAAATCATTACACAAAAAGGTAAGAAAGAACACAAAAAATAAACCCATAATAAAATTAAAAAACACATTTTAAAATGCTATCACTACAAACCATCAATTTCGAGCTAATTAATTTATAAAGTATAAATTTCTTGCAAATTCTGGTAAGTGTTCTATTGTATATTTTTTAAATATATTGAGTAATTATGCTTGCAAAAAATTTATCATCGTAGTCATTTTTCATATTTTAGTTATTTTTATTATTGAAATATGTGCTAATTAATAGACGTTACGATCATTTGCATAAATAAATGGAATGTTATTAAATTGAATATCAATTTGCACATAAAATAATTTAATGCCCAAATTCAACTCATTCAAAGTGTAATTGCTATATATGATTTTTATGTTTTGGTAAAACCATTATATATGCACAAACACAAACATTTACACAAAATAAACTATAATCACAAACATTTGAAATTCTATTATAAAACATAAAATTGTAATTAATTATAACGTTATATTAATTATAAATAATTGTGATTTTAAAATACACACATTTTATAGTTGTGGTTACCAAAAAGAATACAGTGTCATTAATGATGTCATGGTCATTTACTAAAATAAGTGAACTTTTATTAAATTTAACATATATAACTTATGCAAGAATTCAATTCAGTCGAAGTGTAATTCTTGCATTAGATATTAATAGTTAGTCTAATTGTTTTTTGTGTTCAATAATATATAGTCATACAAACACAAACAAACAATACAATACATTACAAAAAATAAAAACACAAATATTGAAAATTATACTATCATAAAACATGGATTTATATCTAATTATAAATATATAATGATTAAAAATACTTATAAAATAATTCGATTCTCAAAGATGCATTGAATAACGTTACTTACAAAATTGGATGTTGGACTGTACAAATATTTAGTAGAGACAACAATAACAAACAGACATTTAGTTAGAATGTTAGAAGCATGAAATAGAATATCTTAATATAAAAAATCCAAGCATAATTAATGATCCACTTATTGTAATCCAATCCAATAGTTTGTACAACAATTGGTCGACTAGAGTGAGCAAATAATTGCTCATGTAAATAAATTTCAAGATAAACTGATAGTTCAAGGGAATGAAAATATATCCACTATAATTAAAAAGGTTCACAAATAATTTTCCCAAGAAAAACAAGAGTTCGAAAAAACATGATACCACAAAGCCAAATATTTTTAATATTTTCCCAATATATTTATCATCCACATGCAATCGGATATAAACTCAATAATTTCTAATTTGAGAATTGTTCTCCCAACAAGTAACTCAACCTCGAGAAAAGTCTACCCATGAGAATTAGGTTTTACAGGATAAAAATATTAATCCCAACTACAGCAGGAGGATAGACAGTGGTTTAGAGAAGGGAAGATAGTAAAAGTAAAATATGAGAGTGTTATTGATTATTTTCATGGAATTGTTAATAAAATGCAATAATTAGAACATTAATTACTAGTTGATCAACAATTCTGAGGGTACATATCACTAGCAGACATGGTACAATATTTGAAATATTTAAAATAATTTGATGCCCATGAAGTACATTTGTATGAAAATGGTCTATATTTGGTCAAGAACTTCAATTGCTTGCATCAACTACTTATAAAAAAAATCGATATGACTTCAACACCAACCCCTACAATAGCACAATAATCTTGGTCATCTTTTTAACAACATAAATTTAATTTCTTTCAGCCAAGCTTTTAAGATGTGGTCTCTCTTCTTAACAACAACATTACACTTAGGGAATTGAAGTTGAATGTTCCAATAGGTCACCTAGGGAATGGAAAATAAGAGGAATTCACATTTTAAATATTGCAGATGTAATTCAAGAAGTTCTCATTTCCCATGAAACTAGATCTGCTATTTAGCCAACCACCCTTATGGACAAACTTGTATTTCCTTATAAGCGTTTACATATTTTAATTTATGGTGTATCAAATTTTGTAAAATTTTTGTAAGACTCCAAATCTTCCCTTCATTGTCACAAAGAAGGAATTAAGGGTAGGGGAGATGTTTGAGGGGCTAGTCAACATAGTTTACCATCCCAAATAATTCTAGAATTGATATTATAAAGTTGATCAAATCTCCAGTCGAGTCAGCAGTCTAAGTAACACTTTGTTGGTTCTCTGCTACATCGTTTCTCTTCTATTCCTATGTTCCTTATCTTCATGTGATTTCGTGTTTTCCTTTCTACAAGTAACCAATGGTAATTTCCTAGTATATATCATTTCTTTCGAAAATGCTTCAAATTCTTGGACAATATATCAGATCTAAACGTTAAAGGAATTTCATGTACTTGAATGAATATATTTGTGCATAGAGGAAATCTTCCAAAATATATTACATATCATTTAACGGTAGGATATTATGTGTATCAAGAGATATGTTCAGGATTCATGAGATTGTAGCTTTCATTTCCAACAATGGAGAAGAGAGTGACAATTTAGTATTTGAATTTAAAAGATGAATTTTAAATTAAATTGCATACATCCACCTCCTCCTCCTCTTCCTCCACATCCACCTCCTCCTCCTCCTCCTCCACATTCACCTCCTCCTCCTCCTCCTCATCCTACTCCACCTCCTCCTTTCCTTCACCTCCACCTCCTCAACCACCTCAATATCCACCACCTTCTCCTCCTCCACCACCTCCATCTCCACCACCTTCGCCTCCTTCTCCTCCTCCACCACATACACATCCCCCACAAAATCCTCCACCACCACCTCCACCTCCACCTCCTCCAGCACCACCTACACATCCCACCACCTCCTCCAAATCCACCTCCACCTCCACCAACTCCACCTCGTGCCCCTACTCCCCTCCACTTCCAATCCTTCCTTGGACAAACCCCAAAGAAGAATGTTTGCATGAATTTATATGAAGTCAAGATCGTAATCTCGGTTTTTGGATCTATGATTGATGTCTTCGTAACCATAATCGAAAAATTGAGTCCACGGCCAATATATTAATAGCCTATATAATAATTGAGGATTAATCTTGATTTCAAAGTGCTCAGAGTTTGCATTGTGTGAACAGAAGTATAACAGAACACGAAAAGCATCCATAAGTATTTTTCATAGATGCAGAAAAAGAATTGTAAACAAGTGTTGAACATTTCAAATGTGAAAACAAAATTATCTATAAACACTATACATAGTTGCAGGAAAAAATTATACACCCTTCCTTAAAACAAGGCTGAAATAAGATACATGGTTTCAAATTTACAAATAGAATTATTCGCAAATGATATCCATAGTTGCAGAGAAAAACTATAAACCATACTTTAAAACAAGGTTCGAAAAAGAGGCATAGTTGCATGGTTTCAAATATGCAAATAGAATTATTCACAAAAGATATCCATAGCTGCAAGAAAAAAATTATGAACCTTACTTTAAAATCATGACTGTTCGAAAAAGAGCCATGATTTCAAATGTGCAAACAAAATTATCCATGAACAATATCCATAGTTGCAAAAAAAAATTATGAACCTTACTTTAAAACAAAGCTCGAAAAAGAGCCATGGTTTTGAATGTGCAAACAAAATTATCACTAAACTATATCCATAGTTGCAGAATTTTTTTTATAAACAACACTTTAAAACAAGGATTTTGCAAACAAAATTATCAATAAACCCTATCTATGGTTGCAGAAAAAACATGGCTTCAAATGTGCAAACAAAAATTTCCATCAACTATGTCCATAGTTGCAGAACATTTTTATCACCAAGAATTTGAAACAAAGATAACAAAGATCCAAGAAAAGGTAAAACAAAGATCGAAGAAGAAGAGGCATGCGTCAAGAATGTTAAGTTAATTTGAATTGAATTGACACAAATGGCCTCCTTACCTCCAACGTGATTTGGAGTAGAGTTATGAAGTGCTAGTTGCGTTGAGCGTGGATCGAAGAAACGACCTTCATATATATTCAGTCTGACGTTCTCCAAACAAAGATACAGAGGAACGTGGATGGAACACACGATCTTCATATATTCAGTATGCTCTCTCAACAAAGATAGAGAGGCAACAACACTGTGGATCGAACACATGACCCTCTCCCAACAAAGATACAGATACAGAGGCAACAACATTGTGGATAGAACACACCACCCTCTCTCAACAAAATACAGAGACACAGACAACAACATTGTGGATAGGCATATCTTGAAACAATTAGGCACATCTTGAAAAAATTCGAACAAATTGCTATTTTAAAATCCGAAACGGCTATGAATAAACATCACGAATTCGGATAGGCACCAGGATAGGCACCAATTCGAATTCTTCTACCAACTGTTAACTAAATGTTAGGGTTTAATTCAAACGGCTATGAATAAACAACACGAATTCGTATAGGCACGCATTCGAATTCTTCTACCAACTCTTAACTAAATGTTAGGGTTTAATTCAAGAAATACCAATTACAAC
>APFE031276391.1:20053-56454 GCA_000404065.3 Pinus taeda | reverse complement strand
AAAGAAAATCAGTGTTTCAAAAACATACCAAAATCTATGATTTCCTTGGGGCCACAACTTGGAAGAGACTTGATGGAGTATATGGTCATTGGGAAGAAGCATGCTCTCAGGCACCGATTCTTTTCCCATGGGACGTATCTCCGGCTGGATATAACCAGTAAAGAAAGTTGGTAAAATGGCCTTTTCTTTGATATCAGTTGGCAGTGAAAACATATCCCGAGCAATGGAATCTACTGTTCCAATAAGAGTTGGGTTGATTCCATGGTTGATCACATGGAAAAACCCCAATTGTTGGCAAGCGTCCCTCAACTTTTGAAGCTCTTCATCGCTTCTCCTCACTTGCTGCTCATCGCCTTCTGCTTTGGATTTCCAGCGAAGGGCCGCAAGATCGATAACTGGGAGATCTAATTCCATGCTTCAAAATTAGTTTTGGGTTTTGGGTTCACAACAAACGAAGGATTGAAGCGTTGAACAAATGGATTAAAGGAAGGAAACAGATGAATAGATCCGCATTAAACGAGCTGGATTAAAGGAAGGAAACAGAAAGGAAACAGATGAATAGATCCGCATTAAACGAGCTGTCTTTTATTTTTTTTATATAATAATTTATATCAAAATATATTTTTTAATTTAACCATGTATAATTAAAAAAAAACACAAGTGGCTACGGATTTGAATATGCATGGACCTCTGTAACTTCCTCGTTTCGGAACTCCATTATATTCACTCCAAATATTTAAGTTGGTAAGTTAGATTACTTTAAATTTATTTTAATTTTGGTTTATTAAGATTTTAGTTAAATTAAAATTTTCAAAACACAATTATTTATTTACAAAAATTCAAGAAATATTTATATCTAAAAGATTTGATTTTTTTTATTAATATTTTTTTAATTTATATTATTATTATTATTTTTAATTCAAAATTTCAATAAAAGTTTATACTTAAAAATTTTATTTCTCTTTATTAATATTTTTTAATCTTTCAAAAGTTAAAATTTTTTGATTATAAAATTTAAAGAAAAATCTGGTTTTGATGATGAACCACACTTGTGGGTTCCGAACACTTAGGCCAAAAATTTCTCCTATGTAATTTCTATAGAAAGACTTTGCTTAATTCATTATGGATCACTGAAGCTTGAATACGAAAATTTATATGTAAAAATATTCGATTCCTCTTTACTAATATTTTTTAAAAGATTACCCACCTTTCTATATATGTGTGATATCTCTATATGTAGACACATTTAAAATATTAATAATTTACATTTCCCTCACAATGGAAAGTGAAAATATAAGACAACTTTTAATTTAAATTATATTTATTTTTTCATGTACTATCATTGATATTATTTTTACATGTCATTTCTCAATGGCATATCAACTAACCAAAGAATTACATAGTACCCTTATACTAAAAGGTGAAGTTTTATTTATTTATTGTTATTTCTAATTATTTTATTTCTCTATATACTAAAAACTAAATTAATTTATTTTTAAGTCCAATTACTTTATTTTTATATATAAATTTGATATAAAATTAATGTGGAAATTAAAAAATTTTCTATTTATGGTTTGAAATTTATATTGTTATTAGTATCACTTATTTTGTTCAAATAAATAGTATTTATTATATTAAAATATAATTGAGAGGTTAACAACGTCTTCTCTATAAGTGGTATAATGATTTTCAGACAGTTTAAAGTTAAAAAAATATCATATTATTCATAATGATATTTATATAGGTTACATAAAAGTTTAAAAAGTGTAATGCAATAGTGATATTTATATAGAGTACATAAAAGTTTAAAAGGTGTAATGTTGTTAGTGGTGATAGGAGTTTTTATTTTAGAATGATTGAGATTAAATTAAATTAAAGGGTAAATTATTTAATCAAATGGTTGATGTATGTGATTAAAATTAAATATGTTTATCATCATTTTTAAATGAAAAGGTTTAATGACAAATATTAAGATTAATGAATTACTAATTAATATTTATTATGTAAATGCTACATTTAATAAAATAAATAAAATTAAAATAATTTAAATGTTTATATAATAAATAAAAAATAAAAAATTATATAGCATTCAAATTTTTAGGAAATGGATTTTTATAGACATTATATAATATGCATCTTTAAGCTTTTTATTACCTATAAGAAATGATACTTTATTAATCTTTAAATATAATTATAATTATGATGAAATATACCAAATATAATATTTTTTAGTTATAAAATAATACTAATACTAATAATAATAATAATAATCTAATTTTCAAAGTGTAAACCATTTTTTATAGCGTAAAACTTAAAAAAGTTTTGCACCTCAAGAGATTTGATTCTTTTGATTGCTTATAGATCTAGGGTTAAGATGCATTTATAATGGGTCTCTATGTGTGTGTGTGAATCGTGTATAAACTCCATGCTGAGCATATATAATATATACATCGCTGACGTTGAAATATTTTTTTGTTTCTCTATGTGTGTGTGTGAATCCTGTATAAACTCTATGCCGAGCATATATAATATATACATAGCTGGCATTGAAATATATTTTTGTTATTAATATATTTTAAGTACATGTCTCTGTTACATAACATGTCTCTCTCTCTGATCATATCTTTTGAGGTGAAAGCCACTTTTAGAGTGCAAAACTTAAGAGATGTTTGCATCTCAATAGATTTGGTCCCTCTAGGTGCTTGATAAATTTAGGGTTAAGATGAATCTATGTTGGCTTTTTATATATATTTGTGTACGAGTCACGAATCATTTCTATGTTGAAATGGAAGGAACTACACATCTCCATCATTTTCAATCTATTTATATAAAATATGTATGGTTTGTATAAGAAGCATTGAAATGTTTTGTGTATGGCCTACATTGTCCACATTAAATTATTCTATGCTATTAATATATTTTTAAATACAAATCTCCCACATGTTGGGAAGTCTCTCCATATGTATAATATTGAAATATTTTATTTAACCATGCATACTAAAATATTTATTTATTAGCAATACCAGTTTTTTTTTTTTTTTTTAGCATCAATATATTTAAATGCCACATATAAACTTCATATTAAGAATTGAATGAATTTCACATGATGTTAATATTGAAATATTTTACTTAACATCGATATTCAAAATTTTATGTAAGGCTTAGATTGAGATATTGTTAAAACTAAAAGAATTACAAATCTTCCCCATACTTGAAAATATAATTTTTTCTCTCTTCTTTTTTCAATTAATTTCATCTCTCTATATAAAATTGTTATAATTTTTTGTTATTCAGTATGGGCATCCAATATATCTATTTATAGTGGTACTGAAATATATATATTTTTAGTATTATTATTTTTTAAATGCCACATGTTAACTCTATCTTAACACAAAATGAATTATACATTAATATAGAAGCTTTGATGGACATTGCAATTGCTCAAGATTTCAATTGAAAAACAAGAGACACAATTCTATTCTACTAATCCGTAGAATGGAAATCACAATTTAGAACAACATGCATAGGCATGCAACAAGTAAAACCACAATTACATAGTGATTTATAGGGGAACCCAACTGGGAAAACCCCCCCAAGCCTCTTTGCATTGATAAGTTGAATAGAGAGACTATTACAATTGCTTGCTCCAACTCTTAGCACAACCTACACAAAAATTATTGTTCTCTCTGTTGAAAGAGAAACTCCGGCTAACACTTAACCATTTATCTACTCATCTAGCCTCATATTTCCTTACACAATTCCCGAGGAAATTAGCTGCTAAAAGATAGGAAATTCCTCCTATTTTCTTATGCAATTCCCAAGGATTGATATTTTGAATGCATGTAATAACTGTAAACTCAAATTAATATACAACACATGTTACACTGGCCTTATCATCTCCAGTTCAGCTAAGGAATTCAAATTTCATGCATGCATTAGCTATTACGGGTTGATTGATCAGTTAACCGATAGATCTTTGACTTAGATTGTTTTCCCACTACAAAATTGACCTTTAGCTAACTCTATCAATAGTTAGAGGCCAGTTAACTGAATACAACTGAAAATAACATAACTAGATTCCTAAATTTTAGCAATCAACACATGCATAACTAAAATCCAAGCCCCTAAATCAAATTTACTGAGCTTACTAAGTGACAAGAGTCATGTCACACTAGTTAACTACCTCCAAGTTATCCTGCTGATGTGGAATTTTGATTTACTCAATTTGACTAAGGATAAAGTCAAATTGACCATTTCTTACTACAATTTTTAACACTCCCTCTTAGTAAGAAAGAGATTTTTCACCACCCCTATGTTGCACCTATGGAATTCAAATTTATCTCATGAAAATGTGATTGTCAAGATGTCAGAATGTCCCTCCTCATTTGGAATGTACTGTAGCAACATAATTCTTCTCTACACACAGTCTGACAAATGATGATACTAGATATCATTGTGCTTGGACCTATCATGAAATTCTAGATTCTCATAGAGATTAATGCAAATATAATTATCACAATATATCACTATTAGATCCATCTCATGACTAAAAGGACCCACTACTATTTTCCTCATACATATGGCCTCACATGTTGCTTGATTTACAACCATTTATTCGGCCTCTTCTGAGTTGAGTGCCACAGAACTCTGCTTCTTGATGTACTAGGAAATAGCTGCAGATCCAACACTGAAGATGGAACCTAAAGTACTTTTCTTTTCTGATGGAATCCATTCCCAATCTGCATTAGTGAAGCCTTGGAGCTTCACTCCCTCTATTCTCTTGTACCATAATCCATACTCCGTAGTGCCTTTGAGGTACCATAACACATGCTTTGACACCTTCCAATTCAACTTGGTAGGCCTCACCATAGCTTGACTATTGGTTTAATGCATAACACATTTTGGGTCTTGTGTTCACAAGATACATCAAAGACCCCACAAGCTACCTGTAAATGGTAGCATCAACCTCTTCACTTGAAGTGGAATTCTCCTTCCTCCAGTTTGTAGCTAGAGGTGTGTTCATGAGCTTCCAATTATCCATTTTAAATCTCTAAATTATTTCAGAGTCATACTTCCCCTGAGACACAAACAATTCACCATCACCTTGCCTTACTTCCACCACAAGGAAGTAATGCATTAATCCCATGTCTTTCATCTCAAATTCCCTTGAAAGATCCTATTTTCAAGAGCAGATCAGTTGCTCATCACCTCTCAATATTAAATCATCAACATACAAAACAAGAATAAACAACTTACCATCTACCACAATGTGATAGAGATTTTCATTTTCTTCAATTTTGGTGAAGCCCAATCAACTCAGACAACTGTAGATCCGAGTGTACCACACTTGAGGCCCCTGTTTAAGACCATACAATGATCTCCTGAGTTTGCACCCATGTGTCTCTCGATCATATGTCTGAAATCCTTCTAGCTTCTCAATGTAAATTTTATCCTCAACAACACTGTTGAGAATGGTGATCTTCACATCCATTTGGTGGATTTTCCACCCCATCTGTACAACCAATTCTAGAATGGATCTAATTGAGAAATATATTGCAAGTGGTGAAAATTTTTCCTCATACTCTACTCCCTCTACCTGAAAGAATCCTTTGGCCATAGATCTGGACTTGTACTTCTTGATCCTTCCATTAGTTGCATGCTTCAACTTGTAGATCTTGCTTTGAGGTGAAGAGGGGATTATTTCTCCCTCTCAAAGGTGAGAGTACAAATTCTTGTAGCACTGTACTTCCCATCATCCCCTAATTTGATACGCATATGGAGATCCTTCTCCTCTATGCTGCTAAAAACCCCCTTGCACCCTATCATGTGGAACAAGGCACCAAAATCAAGGTACCACACACTCCCCATAGTAGTTTTGACCATGCATACTACTAGGGTGAAGTCTAACTTGAACTTTAATGATAGTGCTTCACCTCCTGCTCCTGCTAAAGTCTTCTTGGTAGACTTCTTGTGCAGACATTTTGTTGCGTAGTGCCCATATTTGTGGCACTGGAATATTTTTATCTTGCTCAAGTATTTCTTCTTGCTATCATTTTGGCCGGATTTAGGTTTTCTTTGGGTCTTCTTTCCTTTTCCCTTCTTCCCATTTCCAACCAAGGAAAAAATCTCTTCTTTCTTTGTTTTGGATGATTTTCCGTCACTAGTATTTCTCCTAAACTCTTCCTCAACCAAATTACACTACAACCTTTCCCAATTCAACCATTTCTCCTTTCCATTCATAGAGTCTTGGTAGTTGTCCTGGGATTTTGGAAGGCCTAGAAGAGCTAGGGTCACCATGTCATCTTCTGCAACTTTCACCCCAACCCCTCTAAGCACATCTCAAACTTGTGTAAACCTGAAGAGATATTTTGGAATAATATCATTTTTCTACATCCTAATACTTTAAAATTTGTCTTTAAAGGCTAATTTTCTATGGTCATTTCTATTTTAGAATAGCTCAGCCAATGTCTTCCACATATAAAATGGTGTCTCTTTGCCATAGATATTTGAGACCATATGGTCTCTCACACCTTCCAAAAGAATTCTCTCGGCCTTTTCAAAATCCTTCTTCTACTGGGTTAACTGTTGTGCATATGAATATGGAGGTTTTGAAATATCAGTTTTAACATATTCTAACACACCATTATCATCAAGAACTGCTTCCATTTTATCCTTCCAGGCTATGAAATTTGAGCTACCTTCAGGGGTATACTCCAATCTCAGTTTGTTGAAAGACATTCTCCTGATCTTAAAGAACAGCTACTACATTGAAGCTGCAAATTCAAAAATCATGAGGGAGAAGTTTTTGAATATTGGTTCTTATGTGATTTCAGGGCTCTAATACCATGTATAATTTTTGATGTAAATTTAGTCTAATCAATATTTCAACTGAAAAACAAGAGATACAATTCTACTCTACTAATATGTGGAATGGAAATCATAATTTAGAACAACATGCATAAACATGCAAAAAGAGAAACCACAAGTACATAGTGATTTCTAGGGGAAGCCAAATGGGAGAAACCCCTCAAGCCTTTTTGCATTAATCGATTAAATAGAGAAACTATTACAATTTCTCGCTCCCACTCTGAGCACAACCTGCAAAATAATAATTGTTCTCTCTGCTGAATGAGAAGCTCTGGACAACAGTTAACCAATTATCTACTCATCTAGACACTTATTTCCTTTCAGAGTTCCTAAGTAAATTAGTTGCTAAAAGATAGGAATTTCCTCCTTTTTTTTGCGCAATTCCCAAGGATTGATCTCTTGACTGCATGTAACAACTGTACACTCAAACTAGTGTACAACTAATGTTACACTAGCCTTTTCATCTCCACCTCAGTTGAGGAATTCAAATTCCGTGCATGCATTAGGTATTTTGGGCCAATTGATCAGTTAACTGACAGATCTTTGAGTTAGACTAGTGTTCCACTGCACAAATGACCTTTAACTAATTCTATTAATAGTTAGAGGTCAGTTAATTGAATACAATTGAAAATAATTGAACTAGATTACTAAAGTTTAGCAATCAACACATGCATCACTGAAATCCAAGCCCCTAACTTGATTTTACTGAGCTAACTAAGTGACAAGAGCCATGTGTCACTAGTTAACTACCTCCAAGTTGTTTTGCTGATGTGGAATTTTGATTTACTCAATTTGAGTAAGGATAAAGTCAATGTGAGCATTTCTTATTACATTTTATAACAATTTCCTTCATATTAGATTGTAATGTCAACATCAAACTGAGAAAATACAATAAGAGTGAAAGTATTGATGTTTTATAATCCTTTTAACTAAAAATTATTGGATATATTAAATCATACTTGTCTTGTTCTTATTGTGCAATATTCACCATCATTTAAGAATTGCTAATTAGTTGGAATAAGTTCCTAGTTTTAAGTGTGGCTAAGATATTATTTCAACTAACTAGATTAATTGGCTAAGATAGTCACGCTGTCTCAACTATAGTTTCATGTATAAATTATATGACATTGTGTTAATAATAATAAAATATAATGAACAATAGTTGTATGTACAATATTTCTTAACTTGGTATTAGAGCTAGTAGTTCTAGGTGTGACTCCCTCATCAGAGGTGTAGCACTCCACTCTGGTTTAACTTGAGAAAAATACTTTCAGTTTTACCTTGAATTCTGAAATAGACACTATGGAACACACTTTATTATTTGAGGACATAATATATTGATGGTTTGATTATTAGTATTTCATGTGATGTTGAATTGTGATGTGCTTATTTCAATTGCTAGTCTAGACTGTGCTGATGGTTATGATATTAGTTAATATAGATGAGTTTGATGTTGCTCATCATTCATATATTTTGAAGACTTATCATTGTGATCACATGTTACTAAAAGTTGTTAGCAAACCACCTTAGTGCACATGCACATGATCAGACACTAATTATGATTTAGTTATTTGAGAACATTCAATGTTGAAAATTTTAATTTAAATAATGTAATGTTACAAAATATGGTGACATGATAACGGCTCCAAGCATAGACTAAGTGCTTAAATAAACAAATAACATATGTGTGATGTCATTATACATAGTATATTGAATATTAATGGAATGGGTGGGATATCATCCTTGATTCTACCCACTAGCATTTCCCCATTATGGCTTAGGCTAACAGGTATTGGACACCTTCGTTTTGAAGTTTCATTATGCCATGAGGATCTGACCACATATGTGGTCACTCACGATGTTTTAGTAAGGGGTGTGCATCAAGGTGGACACCTTGGTCCGCATTCATAAATATTCACAGAATAGAATATGACTGTTGAGTTAATGGTTGCCTCCACCATCATGTCAATATTCCACACTATTAGTCACAAATATTTGAACGCCAAGTGTTGTGGCATGGAATTGTGTGAGAATTTGTTAAAGGGAAGAACTACCTTGGCACCATTGTTATTGGGAAAATAGAAATTAGATTGGAATTCAAAATTTACACACTAAACATTGGAGTTAAAGAGTAAAAAAAATAGTGTGAAATCTAAACTTGAATTTATACGAGACATGGAAAAAGGGATTACGGATAGATCTCAATCCAATATTAGAGAAATTAAAATGAAGAAAATTAAACTCAATTAAATATCTAACTATTCTAAAACATGTAAGGATAATATTCTAAATGAGAAATAGTGACAATAAAATGTTAATTAAAATATAACACTAAAGTGAGGTGGTGTGTGTTAGGTTCATATACCAATAGGAGTCATAATTTTGAATGGCTAAGGTTAAGCCTTGTAATATGTACATACCTTTGCTTTCTGCAAATGTTTTCCATATTGAAAAAAAAAAATGAAAAGAGGCTATATCCTAAAAGAAAAATTAAACGACAAAAAGAGAAAAAAAAAAGGTCAAAAGAAGTGAAAAATATTAACCCCAAAAAACAAAAAGAGACCATGAAAGTATGAATTCTAAAATGCCACTACTATTTACTTTATGCAAAGTAATGATTGTGTTCAGCTTATGGTTCATGCCACAATCTAGGGTAATCAAACTATTTAATCTTGATTATACCATGCTTTAAATTTCGTGTCGATAGTTAGAAAATAAAATCTGGCCAAACAGTGTAACCTTGGCAGATAATTAGATAGGTAGAGTAAATAAAAGGAGCTCAACTATTTAATCTGAGCCCTTGGATGTGATGAGGTTAGATTTAATAAGTTTACTATTGTAAAGGAAAAGAAAAATATTTGATAAGGGTTTACTAGCTCAAATGCACCCTAATAAAGTGAAGTAAAAATGGTAGGAAAAGTAGATGAGTAAGTAGGAGAAAGATTGCAGAAGTATGATGATGGATTAGACAAAAGCATATTTATCATTTTCCATCATATATTCTATATATGAATGAACAATTAGGCATGCAAATGGATTTCAAAGTCAATTAATTAACTTCCACCATTCATTTCATCTTTTACTAAACTAATCTCCCATAATAAAGTTCAAAGTGCTCAAAAACCTTTAAGTCAAAGAGGCTCAGAGCATTTCTCTAACTTTTGGAAGGACCGGACCCTCGGCTCAATAATTTATGGATGTTAAATACCAAATTCCCCTAAAAAATTCATCTCCCTTCATTCCCCCTCATTTCCCTAACAAAACCCCTTTTCCTAAGGTTAAAACACTATTTGCCTAGGGAAAGTAATCACCCCCATGTAAAACCCCTTTTTTCCCAAAAAACCTACTAAAACACTTTAGCCTAAGTTATAATGCATATATGCGAAAAGTAAATAAAACACAGAAAATACATTATGCTTAGCACAATTCATTTCCGCCATTTTCATATTAACTTCTAACTTTTATATATTAATACCCTTTCCCATATCTATATATTAAATTCCTTATGTTAATATCCCTAGACCTAGTTTTAACTATAAAACTATGAATTTCACCCAAACCCCGAAAAAATTCATTAACTGATCGATTTACGATTACGTTAAGTAATTCCTCTATTAATCACCCCGATGGCCTAATTACTCTTTAAGCGATCATTAATCCCTGAAACCGTTGAAATTAAATGCTTGTCAGGCCCCCCACTAGCCTCCATGCAGTTTCCTTGCCTGATCACCATGTGATCATCTCCCTCCTCATCTGACAACCCTCATCCATATCAGGCCAACCCAACGTCCGTCCCTTATGCGCCCGAAGAAGTTGTTTTCCACGAGACTGCCCTGGGGACGTGTGAGTCCCTGAGTGGAATCGGGCAGCCCCTCCAAAATACCACCAAGCACCCAAAAGCGTTGTGAAATAAACCGTTTACCGCCCTCCTGCTACACAAAAAAGTGACCACTTTTCACCCTGTACTTGCCAAAACTAACTTTTTGTGCATAAAAGCCAAAAAGCTCCAAATCATTAGTTTTCACTCGAATTTCAACTGTAAACCTTTGTATGCATGCACACCACTTGCAAACGTTGAAGCTTTCAACCCACCTCTAATTGTACTCCAAAGACGTCGCAGACCACCCAGACAACCTTACAGCCTATACAGAACCCCTTCAACCATTTGCAGTCACTAGCCGCCCTGCTCAAAAACATTTCACCCCAGTTCTAGGTATTTAAAGCCACAATTCCTCAAACACACTGTAAATTTCAAAAAAACCAGTGATCAAGTATTCTTAGTTAAGTTTAAAAATTAATTGAAGAAACTTAAGAACTCAAGCCTACTCTGTGCTAAAGCACCGTTGCCCTAAAATACTATAAATCACCTCCCCCATACTCAAATCCACAAGAATTGAGAATGGCTGCTCCAATTTCCATGGATGTGAGACCCATCTCTACACCCCACTTAGACCCGGACCACCTCCCCATGGCTGATAGAGATTTCCAGATAAAAGATACCTCTGTCATAGAGCTCTTGCTCAAAATACACTGCCAAAGTAGGGACAAGTTCCTGAACCATGTTGATGAAATTGGCCTTTGGGAGTCAAATTTTCCCAAGTACCAGTTCCCCCAAGTCCACATTTTTCTTGAAATTGTACATTATTGACATGCCAACTATGTCTCCAGTCAAAGAGCAGTCATGTCCCCTAACCAGGACATACTTGTCACTATCACTACTGAATCTATAAATGAGATGCTACAACTCTAGCCTAGCCAAAACTTGACTCCCCTCTCAATTGGAGACCCGTTGAACTTATATCGCAAACTCAGCCTTGCAAAATTGGACTAATTAATGCAAACCTTCATCATCGAAGAGAAGTATACCCCCAAAGACCCCCCTCCATATGTAGCAACTATATTTTCTCCTTGGGGTAGAAATATTGTATCCATGATATCTTGGGTTTTGGGTTACTCCACAAGTGAATACATTGATGAAATCATCCTAGCTTTCATGTCCATCAGCACCCCAAGAAAGCCTCCTGCAACCATTTATGACTTTTCCACATTCATAGCTCATAGAATGCATGAGTATCTCATAAGGATGGGGAGTGAAAGGTTTTCAAGTACTCCTCAGTACTATACCACATGTTCCTCTACTTCCAAGCAGATAAATTCCCACTTAATTTTAAAAAGTTGGACACCAAGGGCCAACCAAGATTATTCATCTTGTGGACCCCATTGATTCATAAATATTCCTCCCCCTATTCACACAATCAATTCATAGATTCCTTTGTCCACCCTGTGATGACCATGCTCAGTGGAACCCCTCCACCAAGAATCAGTCTCGAGATTAGGTCCTTCATTTAAACATCAATCATCAGGTGGGAGATTGGTACTTGTACCAAAACCACACTGAAATCGGGATTTATGGTTACCAGCTTCCCCCATACAAACTACCTAAATACCTCCCAATGAGGTTAGTTTCCCTGGAGTACTATAGGCAGATAATAAATTTAGATGAGTTAAACTTTGTTAAAGCCAAAAATATAGCTGAGCTCAAGATCAAAGACAAATTTGGTCCCTTTATTTGTAATAGCAGAGAAGCTGGAAAAGAGGCACACCTGATCCTTCAGAGATTAAAATTAAAATAGAGCTTCATATGGAGGTATGATCCCTTGGATTTCATCTGAAAAAGAAGGTAGAAAAATAATATGGCTCCCTATATCCATCACCGCATCCCTGAGATAGAAAAGTATGCCAACCAATTGCAATGGGTGTAAAACACTTTAGAGGACAGGGATAATACTGAAGTTGTTGTGGAAAACACATTATTAGATATGGAAAATCAACTTGATGAAAATTCATTTCTCCAGGTACCACCTTAGGAAGGGAGAATGAGCACTCCCCCTATCATGCAGAATCCTCTGAATGAGGAGAAAAATCCTGAAAGGAGCAGGGAGGAAGGATCAAGTTCAGGGACACATGCCTTCAATGTTCAATATGAAAGAGGCCAAAGAAAAAGGCCTAGACTCAATCCTGTGTCAAAACATGAAGGCACCGAAGGCTCAGTTGAAATAACTAATTCTGAGCCAAAAAGGAGTAAGGATACTGCTCCTTTAGAGGAAGCATAGCCCCCATCATCCTTAGGAACCCATATGATATAAAGACAGATGATAGTAGAGACCTCGTCTTTCAGCAAGCCAGTAGAACAGGATACAAGTATCAAAGACAAATTCAAAGAGATAAAAATGAGGAATGAAAGGTTGAAAGCTGAGACATATGCTCAATTTTTCAAACTTTCTACTCCACGTCAAAATAGATTGATGTTAGCCTTCGACATCAAAGAGGGAAAGATGCAGGTGTCCTTCATTCAACCAATTGTGTAACAACCAAGGACACCCACTAACTACAAGAAAGTTGATTTTTAGGTGTTGGCCAGGGATATTCACCCTGTGAACCAAATAGAGTTTCACAAGAAAGTTGGAGAAATGATCTACTCCACCCTGACAGGGAAATCCATAGTTGTTCATCATCTGTAAAGTTCCCTAAACAACATCTCAACTCAATATCATCTTGAACAGGTTTCATCACAAGCCAAGGGCAATAGAATCAAGTCTTTGGAAGACTTGGTCATAGAGATGGGACATGATCCCAAAGAAATCAAAGCAACAAAGGAGTTAATAAAATAGAAGAACAAGGACATTGCTTCATTGAAGAGGAAACTAAAGATACCCTCCTTGCATCATCCACAAACAGAGGAGGTGATACCGTCTCAAACTCAACATTAGGACTTAATGGATTTTGTCCTCAAGCTGAATGATCAGTTGAGGAGCATAAAGAAGGAATTGGATGCCTTAATCCAATTGAAGCAAGGTGAAGTAGGGACCACACCAGCAACTATAATCCCTACAATGACTACTGTAGTACCATCTACATTGGAAGTTACAATGGCTCCAAAAACTCCTTTAGGCACTTCCTTTCACATCACCACTGCAGCATCTACATCAGTAGCTTCTACAACAGCAGTAGGTACAACAACAGATGAGGAAGCCAAGCTCGTTCATACCATGGAAGAAATGTCTATTCAGACAAATGAGATAAACAAGCTAAAGGAACAGGTGGCAAGCTTAGAAACAGATTGCAAGCATTCCAAGATTATGCAGAAAGTGGAGGAACAAAAGGTTGTCAGGATAAAGGAAATGCTCAAGTCATTAGAAAGAGACTTGACACTAAAAGAGCCTCTTGGAGAAGGCAAGGAAAAACTGTGGCCCATTATCATTGACTCTGTCAATGATATTTGGCCATCCATATAGGTCATATTCAAGCATATTTATCTCATAGTATTAATAACAAAGGCTATTGAGAAAATGAAGATAGAATTAGGAAACATGCTTAGAGAGGCTACCAGGCTCATCCAGTTCTTAAATTAAAAGAACAAGTATGAATTACAGGAACTAGAAATTGAAGACAAGACTGCTACTATTCTGGAGCTAAAGAGAGTCCTCACCAAGAGGGACCTTATGCAAAAGTTAGAGGAAAAGAGCAAAGAAATGCAAGTAGTCATTGATAGGTTCACGACTAAGTTTGATAAGCTAAAAGAAAAGGGATTACCTAATCCCTTAGTCATTCATGATAAACTTATGGAAAAAGGAGATTACAACGACAAACTCAGGGATGTAGCAAGACAACAAATGGCTACTTCACAGGTTTCTGGATTTGCCAATAGGAAAGGTATTGTACAGTGCTTTTGAAAATCTATTTTACCTCCAACATGAGGTAAAAAATCTATTTGTAAATAAGCCTTAATTTTCCAAATAAACTGAGGCAGATGAAACTTACCGGATAATGCTGAGTATCCAGTTACCAAAAGATCAAGAATGGGAAAAGTTGACTGAATTATTATAGCAGAACACAGCTAAAGGTCAAACACACAATCGACGAGGTAAAAGAACATTAGAGTCAAGTGGTTACATGGTCAAAGAGTATCCGTGTCAAAGAGTATCAGTATAAAAGACAACAACCTTTGGCAATCAAAGAGCATATCCACCATAAACTTCCAGCTAAACCACAATAAAAGGGACATCAAGAGACAATTCAATAGTTGTCACTCTCTTCCTGCGAGAAGATATGCTGAATTTCCTAGATTAACTCCCAAGTTAGTTGGGATATTTTGTAAAATCATTTTGTATAAATACTTCACAAATTGAAGTATGTAGTGTGGATTCTTATACTTTCGATAGAATTTTGTTCAAAGATTGTAAAATCTTTTGTATTACTGATTGGGCCAGCATGGTAGATTGATGAATACAGATCATATATTTCAAGGGATTCATGTGTAAAGTGAAGTACAAATGAGTAATTTTCTTGTGTTGTTTTATCTCCCTTAAATTTGTTTCATAATCCTAAATGTTTCAGAAGTCTAAATGTTTAACTTGAATATTATTTCAAAATTTGCTTAACTGTACTCTATCTTACTATTATACATTCTTAATGTTTTCTCTTAAACTATCTTAGCTAGGGAATTCTTAACTGCTCCTTACCTTCCGTAGTTTCTCCTCTGGTCTATAGTAAAGGATTCTTAAGTGCCCTTTACTCATGATTCACTTTTGTTCTCCCATCTTTGCCTCGGTATGAGGATTCTTGATTGCCCTCTCAGCCCCGTTAAGACTCATTTCACCATTTAGTCCAAGAATTTGTACTTCACTTTGCTATCTTGCCCCTTGAACATTCCCTTTAGTGATTTAACTCCAGCTTTGCTACCCCTTCTTTGACTCCATTGCCCAATGGCCTAAAGGCATCAACCTATCAGCCTATTTTAACAATTCCACCACCAAATCTTCATACAAATCAAAAACCCCCTTGAACTCTAGAAGTAGCATAATATCTAAGCAAACATAGATAAATTATATAGAGAAATCCCTCTCTGAACCATAGGGTGGCTAGAGCTTATGCTTAAAAGTTGGTTTGTGGTTACCTCGAAGCCTTCCCTTCTACCAAAACTTCTAAGGAAAAGTTTTGAATGATAACATAGTGGCGACCATACTAGGGAACACAAACCTTATTCTCCTAAAACTTTAAGGAAATCTTAATCATCATCTTGAGCCCCATAAAGTCAGTTTTTATAGAAGTTTTAAAATTTACTTTAGAAAACATTTAAAAAGTTATAATTCTGGCTACGAGGAAAACTCATTATACTAGGGCCAACCCGGATCCAAACCCTATTGTTATTGTGGATGATCAGGATAGGATTATAAGGAAATCCAAAAAAGAAGAGAGTTTAGCTGATAAAACACCATTAGTTAAAGCTAATTCTTGTCCTGATGAGTGGTATTTTTTAGAAGATTTACCTTTTGATGTGCAATTTGATCTCTCATTTTTCAGAACAAAATCTGAATGTGTCCTTAATGAAACTGTTCTAGATCCTAATTTTATTGTAGACCTTGAACTTCAAAGAGATATTAGATAAATCGATGAATATATTCTAAATACTCCACTATTATCCATTAATACTGCTCTAATTGCTGAACTTTCTGCTCAATCCTCCAACGTTATTAATACCCCTTCCATCACTAACACACCATCCATTATTTATACTACAATTCATTCCACAACTCCCTATATAACCTAGAATCCTGTTTCCACCTATAGACACTCCCACTTCACCCATTAGCCCTTCGAGTGTTGGGTGTGGAGCCTAATTATCTTCTGTATTCAAAGGTATCACTGCATTGGACCCCAGTTTGTAATGGGGCGGCAACGCCGCCCGTAAAATATTTGTTGCAGGGTGGTCCAGGGGGGTGGTTGCGACCTTTTGGGAGCTCCCCTGGCAGGGGGGATCGGGGGCAATGCCCCCGAAGCTAAGAATATATGTAAAATTTCCTTGTAAAATGTTGTAATTTTGTAGTCAATCTAGGCCATTCATTAGGCAGAGATCTGATGGCAGAAGTTATGTTTAATTTAGGGTTTTTTGCCCTAGAAGGCAACCCCTCGCTATATATGAGGGAATTGTATTGTGTCTATGTAGATCTGTATTTTTGAGTGAAGAAGAGAGACAATATTGAGAGAGAAGAGGGAATTACAATGGATTTGTTGTAGGTTGTATATCTTTAGTTTGCTGGGTAATATAAAAGGAAGGACTGGCTGTTTCTCCGTGGATGTAGCCCAAACTGGTGTGAACCACATGTATCTGTGTCTCCCTTGTTTATGTGCTTTATTTGTTTATATTTCTGCAATATTTAATGTGTTCCATTGCTTTGTAATATGTAATTTTCTAACAACTAGTATCAGAGCTGAAGGTCTATTTGGCTAATAAACTTACAAGAGAGAAGGGTTCCTAGTTCAAGCGGGAGCAATGGCGGAAGATGGTAGGTTTAGGGTCGAAAAATTCAATGGCCAAAACTACTAGCCGTGGAAGATGCATATGGAAGATTATCTGTATCAGAGAGATCTGTACCTACCATTGAGCGGAAAGACAAAGAATCTGACAAGTATGACAGACACAAAATGGAATATTCTAGATAGAAAGGTACTTGGAACAATACGACTATGCCTAGCAGTGTTGGTAGCGTTTAATATTTCAAAGGAAATGACAACAGAGGTTTTAATGTCGACATTGGCCAAACTATATGAAAAAACCTCGGCCTCAAATAAGGAATTTCTTATGAAGCGTTTATTTAATATGAAGATGTCGGAAGGTGGATCTGTTTCTGATCATTTAAATGAATTTAATACAATTACTAGTCAATTAAGTTCTATAGGGGTAAATTTTGATGATGAAGTTAGGGCTCTGTTATTTCTATGCTCATTGCCAGAAAGTTGGAATGGTTTAGTTATGGCCATTAGTAACCCTGTCTCTGGATCTAGTACTTTAAAGTTTAATGATGTTGTCGGTGTAATGCTTAGCGAGGATATGCGACAGAAAAGCTTTGATGAGACATCAAGTAATTCTTTGACTGCAGAGACTAGGGGAAGAAAAATGGAAAGAGGAAAGAGCCCAGGATACCACAGTAAGTCAAAAAAAGGCAGATCCATGTCCAGATCGGGTATAGTGTGCTGGAAATGCAGGAAGAAAGGACACTTGAATAAAGACTGCAAGTCTCAGAAGGGAAAAGAAGGAGATGTGGAGCAAGAAACTAATCATGAAGTGAATGTAATAGGTGATGTATTGCAAGATTCTTGGATTCTTTCATAAGAAAATATTATTGATGCCTGGGTGGTAGATTCAGGGGCCTCATTCCATGCCACACCTGATAGGAAACATTTTCATGATTATGTTCAAGGATATTTTGGAAAGGTTTGATTGGATGATGATAAACCCTGTAAAATCATTGGAATGGGTATAGTTTTCATAAATCAACAACATGGAAATCAGTGGCTATTGAAGGAGGTAAGGCATGTTCCAGGTTTGAAGGAAAATCTAATTTCAACAAGGTAGTTGGAAGGCGAAGGTTGCGTATCTACTTTCACAGATAAAACCTGGAAGGTCACTAAACGATCCCTGGTAATAGCGAAAGGAGGAAAGGTTGGTACATTGTATTTATGCAATGGTATTTCTAATTCTGTTAATGCTTTAACCTATATAGGAGAAGATACGACATTGTGGCATCATAGGCTCAGGCACATGAGTGAGAAGGGGATGCAACTTCTTCACTCAAGAAATTTGTTGCTAGGTTTGAAACATGTTGATTTAAAATTATGTGAGAATTGTGTTTATGGAAAAAAGAAGAGAGTCAGATTCCTCAGAGTTGGGAAGATCAAAAAATTAGAGCTTGTGCATACAAATGTATGGGGACCTGCTCATGTATCATCTCTTGGTGGCTCTCGTTATTATGTTACTTTTATTGATGATGCAACCAGAAAAACCTAGATTTATTGTATTCTAAATAAATTTGATGTATTTGATACTTTCAAGAAATGGAAATATTTGGTTGAAAATGAGATAGGAAAAAGGTTGAAGTGTCTTAGATCAAACAATGGAGGTGAATATTGCAACAAAGAGTTTGATAGGCACTGTTCAAAGAATGGAATTCGTAGAGAGAAGACAGTTCTGGGAACACCAAAAGAAAATGGTGTGTCAGAAAGGATGAATAGGACAATCATGGAGCACACAAAAACATTAGGAGCAGAGATGTCATATTCAATGAAAAGTTTTTGTATAAGGATTAGCTACAGGAAAAGAAACAGGAAATAGAAAACATAGAATACACAGTGCTTGACGATATCACAGGAAACTTGATGGTGCTTGAAAATCATAATGATCAATAGCCAGAAAAACAACCACAACAGCAACAAGCACTTCAAACACCTGAAAAAGGTGTCAGAAGATCTACCAGGATAAGTAGACCCCATGAATGATATTCTCATTCATTATATTATGTATTGTTGACTGACTCGGGTGAACTAGAATGTTAAGAAGAAGCAGTGTAGGTAGAAACAAGGAAGAAGTGGGAGCAAGACATGAAAGAAGAGATGGACTCCTTAGCACATAACCAGACATGGGACTTAGTCAGGTTACCTGCAGGTAAAACAACATTGCAGAATAAATGGGTTTACAAGTTGAAGGAAGAAGATGGAGGTAAGAAAAGGTATAAAGCTAGACTTGTGGTGAAAGGGTTTGCACATAAAAAGGGTATAGACTTTGATGAGATATTTTCTCCTGTTGTTAGAATGACTTCAATTAGAACTATTTTAAGTCTAGTAGTAGCTGAAGATTTGCATCTTAAGCAGTTAGATGTAAAGACAACCTTTCTCCATGGGGATTTGGAGGAAGAGATATATACGCAACAACCACAATGATATGAGGTAAAAGGGAAGGAGAAACTAGTGTGTAGGATGAAGAAGAGCTTGTATGGCTTAAAACATGTTCCAAGGTAGCGGTATCTAAAATTTGACAAGTTTATGTCTGAACAAGGTTATACTAGATGTCACTCTGACCATTTGTGTTTATCTCAAAAGGCAAAATGATGGCAGTTATATTATATTGTTATTGTATGTAGATGACATGCTTGTTGCAGGTTCTAATATGCAGGAAATAAATGTGCTCAAAAGAAAATTGGAAAACTCATTTGCAATGAAGGATTTTGGTGTTGCAAAACAAATCCTTGGTATGAGAATAAATAGAGATAGGAAGAATCGCAAATTAACATTGTCTCAAAGTGAGTACATAGAAAAGGTGTTGAAAAGGTTTAATATGCAGAATGA
Organism: Pinus taeda; assembly: GCA_000404065.3. Lineage (NCBI taxonomy): Eukaryota > Viridiplantae > Streptophyta > Pinopsida > Pinales > Pinaceae > Pinus > Pinus taeda. The sequence continues at coordinate 36,405 of APFE031276391.1, read as the reverse complement.
AAAACCAGTTAGTATACCATTGGCTAACCATTTCAAATTAAGTAAGGAGGAGTGTCCCAAGGCTCAGGAAGAAATGGCTCATATGTCTAAATTTCAATATGCATCAGCAGTTGGAAGCTTAATGTATGCAATGGTCTGCACAGGGCCTGATATTGCACATGCAGTGGGAGTTGTAAGCAGGTACATGAACAATCCAGGAAAAGAGCATTGGATGGTGGTGAAGTGGATTCTCAGGTATTTGAGAGGTACCACAAATCAAGCATTATGATTTGGTGGTTCAAACATTGCTCTACAAGGATATGTTGATGTAGATATGGTGAGTGATAGAGATAACAGAAGGAGCACAACAGGGTATGTGTTTACTATAGGTGGAACAACTATCAGTTGGATCTCAAAACTGCAAAGTGTTATTGCACTCTCAACAATAGAAGCAGAGTATGTCATTGCTACAGAGGCTAGTAAAGAAATGATTTGGTTACAAAGGTTTCTAGATGAATTGGGTAAGAAGCAAGAGTTGGGCAGGTTATACAGTAACAACCAGAGTGCCATACATCTTGCAAAGAACTCTGCATTTCATTCCAAGACTAAATGTATACAACTCAAGTACCATTTCATACTGTCAGTGTTGGAAGATGGACAGTTGAAGCTGGAAAAGATACACATAAGCTAGAATCCTACAGATATGTTAACAAAAGTTGTAACGAGGGAGAAAATAAGAATCTGCTTAGTTTCAATTGGTCTTCAAGTATCATGAAGAATATGAGAAACAACCAGGTCCAAAGTGAAGTCATTGTCTAGCAAATGAAGCAGCGGTGGAGTTTCTATAATCAGTCTTGAAGTGGGAGATTTTTGGGTGTGGAGCCTGATTATCTTATGTATTCAAAGGTATTACCACATTGGAACCCAGTTCATAATGGGGTGGCAACGCCACCCATAAAATATTCACTGCAGGGGGGTCTAGGGGGTGGCTGCAACCTTTTGGGAGCGCCCCCCCCCCGAATCGGGGGCAGCACCCCCGAAGCTAAGAATAGATGTAAAATTGCCTTGTAAAGTTTTGTAATTTCGTAGTCAATCTGGGCCATTCATTAGGCGGAGATCTGACAGTAGAAGTTATGTTTAATTTAGGGTTTTTTTCCCTAGAAGGCAACCCCTCGCTATATATGAGGGAATTGTATTGTGCCTATGTAGATCTGTATTTTTGAGTGAGGAAGAGAGAGGATATTGAGAGTGTAGAGGGAATTACAACAGATCTGTTGTAGGTTGTATCTCTTTAGTTTGCTATGTAATATAAAAGGAAGGATTGGCTGTTTCTACATGGATGTAGCCCAAACTGGGTGAACCACGTATATCTGTGTCTCTCTTGTTTTATGCATTTTATGTGTTTATATTTCTGCAATATTTTATGTGTTCAATTTCTCTGTAATATATAATCTTCTAACATCGAGCTCACTTATAGATACTTCCATTTCCCCTATACACACAACTGTTCCTTTTATCCCAATTTTCGTTAGAGAAACCCCTTCATCCACTGCCAATGTTTCAGTTTCATTTGTAGATATTCCAACTTCAGCTGTTAATATTCCAAATTCCACTGTTATACTCCAGTTTCAATTGGAAATCTTTCATTTTCAACTGTAATCACTGCTAGCTCATCCATCTCCATCTCAACCCAAACTAATCTTCCCTTATCTCTAAGCCAAGCCAAGGCTTTAGCCATGGCCAATAGATATTCCCCTTTGGTGTTTCCTGGTCAATTACATGAGCTACCTCAGGACTATCAAAGAAAAATTCAATTATTTGACGCTACAGGCCTATACACTGCTCAACAACATGTTAACATAATGAACGATTATTTTGAGTTACATGAGATAGATGATGTGGATGTAAGAATGAAAATTTTTGCCCAAACATTAGCTGGGGAAGTTAGAACCTGGTTTAGAAACTTAGCTGCTGGTAGTATTGCAGATATGACAAACTTTTATAGGATGTTCATCGAGAGATCAAGTAGAACACATATAACTAGAAGAATAATCAATACACATGAAACACAAAAAATACTTAGGGGAAAGCCTCAGCTAACAACCCCACTATCTATATATTAATACAAGTGGAAATATCTGAGGATTACACAAAGCTTTAGCTCATAAGCTATCCAGCTCTTAGTACAATCCCTCACTACTGCTCATAGATAGAATAGACAACACATATGCCTTCCTTCAATCCTCCAAGCCTCCTATTTCCTTGTGTAGTTTCTCATAGGTCCTCTAGCTGCAACCTGTGTGAATAATCCTCTCACACACAACACTGACCTCTGAAATAACTGCGCAATCTAGAAGGAGATAATTCCTTTCGCATTGATGAGTTTCCTTTATAGGCAAATTCCTCCAATTGATAGTACACTATCCCTTCCTTTAATCCCAATTGGGTCTTTCTCTGAACTGACATGCATTGGTTATTTATGAGAGAATATTCAGTTATCTGGAGAACACTAGTGCATGCATGCATGCTTTAACTGACTGAACTCACAATTAGTTCCTCCAATTGTTTGGAACTAATTTAACTGGACTTAACTCAGTTAACTGAGTTAACTAATTACAACTCAAATACAACTCATCCATATCTCCTTAATTAAGGGATTACTTCCTCAATCAAAGGGATAACTGTTGCATGTCTTCACAAAGACTTCATGCTTGATTTTCTCCAACTAATTAACTCAAGATGAATTACTTAATTATTTTACAAACAACTGGTAAGATCAAATTCGAATTTTAATTCTCAATTTTAATTTGGGGACTAATTAAAATTGGAATCTATCTCGAAATGCTATTTATAGCAATGCTATTTTTAGCATTTCTATTTTTTCATTCCTTGTTGCTATTTTCCACACTGGTACCTGAAATGCTATCTATAGCAATGCTATTTATAGCATTTCTTGTTGCTATTTTCAACACTCCCTCTCAACAAGAAAGGCATTCAACTTGAACTCGATCCTGAACCTTTGGAATGTTCTGCATTCAACACTTCTCTCAAGTGTTGTTGCTTCAACAACTCCAGAAACAAAAAATATCCAAATTGAATCAGAATGATGCCTCTGCCATCAAAGTCTCTGAATGTTATTGCCTTTTTTGACTGAAAACTTTGCACCTCTATGCCCTTCAGTTTCTGATTACTCTAGCCTATGTCACTTTGATCTCTGATTGCATCAATCACACTGATTCCTCCTGCTGCATCTGTGCTGCTACTGGTCCTATCTCCCAACACTGCACCTCCTCTCATCATGTTGCATCGTGCTGCCCACTGCTGCACTGCAACTTAGTTACTGAGAAGTAAGTAACTGATCTCCTAATTGACCTCCCTATTGGGCTAGAAACACCCTCTGATGCTGAAGCTCCCTTTGCTATTGACAAGTGCTCCCTCTCTGACCTCTGCGTTGCTGCAACAACTCCCTACATCTCGCATCATCACACACCTCTCTGTGCCATCCCGCACTGGTGCAACACTCTTGTGCCTCTCGCATTGCTGCAGCCTGCTAGCTCTGCGCTGTCTTGGGACTCCTGCACTATAGCTCTCTCTGCCACTCGATCCGCATTCTTCTGTACCCACTTAGCCAGTCCTGCTACTCGTCGTCGGGGCTCCCATAGCAATATCTAATCAATGAGGTTGGGTACCTCAAGGATCCTACCCCTATTTCAGCCTTCTTGGGACTATCACTTCACATCGCCCTACCTCACTCTTGGAGGTATGGATGCATGTGATCCCTTTGCCCACTTGGCTCGAAATTTCCCCCTACTGGAGGTCTCTGCATGAGTGGATGCCTCCACTCGGCTTCTCTAGTTGTGGCTGCTCCACAACCTCCTGAAGCTACTTCACCAATTGTGGCTCCTCCACAATTATCTGAGACTTCTTCTGGCACTGCATGTTGAGAGTTAATGTACTCTCCCTCTCAACCACCAAGTATCCAACATTTGCCTTACTCCTCAAGGCTTTGCGTGCATCTTGAACCTCAATATCATACAAGTTCTTGGCTAGCACACCAATTTCTTTCATCTTTCCTGCCGTCATGAAATTTTCTAGAAAAAGCGCTGATTTTAAATCAGTGATATCTCCCTCATTCGAATTTCGATTCAACCGATATTTTTTTTTGAATTTGGGTATTTTTCCACAAGGAATCAAACTATGCTATTTGTTTCTAAAAGTTTTTGACAAAAAAATTCAGATCTTCTTTGCAAACTCGTGGCCCATTTATTTATTTATTATTATTATTATTTTTTTTTATAACTTCGAATTTTATTTTTCGTATACTATTCACTGCTCCGATAAACTCAGCTCTGATACCATGTAGAAATTCTCACTGTAGATTAGCCTGATAATGCAATATACTAAAGAAAATTACTTTAATCTACTTTTACAATCAAACTTGCAGAAACTTAATATATTTGAGTAAGATCAAGTAGAACACATATAACTAGAAGAAGAATCAATACACATGAAACACAGAAGATACTTAGGGGAAAGCCTCAGCTAAAAACGCCGCTATATGTATTATCATACAAATGGAAATATATAAGGATTATATAAAGCTTTAGCTCACAAGCTATCCAACTCTCAGTACAATCCCTCACTGCTGCTTATAAACAGAATAGACAACACATATGCCTTCCTTCAGTCCTCCAAGCCTCCTATTTCCTTGCGCAGTTTCTCCTGGGTCCTCTAGCTGCAACCTGTGTGAATAATCCTCTCACACACAACATTGACCTCTGAAATAACTGCGCAATCCTGAAGGAGATAATTCCTTCTGCATGGATGAGTCTCCTCTATAGGAAAATTCCTCCAACTGATAGTACACTATCCCTTCCTTTAATCTCAACTGGGTCTTTCTCTGAACTGACATGCATTGGTTATTTATGTGAGAATATTCAGTTATCTGGAGAACACTAGTTGCATGCATGCATGCATTAACTGACTGAACTCACAATTAGTTCCTCCAACTGTTTGGAACTAATTTAACTAGACTTAACTCAGTTAACTGAGCTAATTAATTACAACTCAAATACAATTCATTCCTTATCTCCTTAATTAAGGGATAACTTCTCAATAAAGGGATAACTTTTGCATTCTCACAAAGACTTCATGTTTGATTTCTCCAACTAATTAATCAAGATGAATTAATTAATATTTTACAAACAACTCGTGAGATCAACTCGAATTTTAATTCTCAATTTTAATTTAGGGACTAATTAAAATTGGAATCTATCCCGAAATGCTATTTATAGCAATGCTATTTTTAGCATTTCTTGTTGTTGTTTTCAACACACTATGTTTAGAAATAAGCATCACTTCCATCCAAACTTGGGCCAACGTTCGTGAAGTAAGCCCTATGTTCTTTGAATGTACTTCCTTTATACATTCAGGGGTGATTCTCATCAATCAATCCCTCAGGATCATGAATTTAGCTTCATTCGACATAAACATAAAGAACATAGTCGACAACCTCCTCGGTTTACATCCTCCATATGACACATGGTGCTTTGTGTTACGATATATGAAATTACTCCACATCTTCCATTTACAAAAATAATTCAATTATGTATTTTACTTCTGCAACATAATTCTAATTTCCAAAGAAACATGTGTTGCAATGTTTGACTAGTAGAGAGTCACTTATTTTAACAGCAAAGGATCTAGGCAAGGGCTTTGTATTAACCCACTCTTCTTCCTTTGCTCAGATTTGAAGACCACCCACATCATCTTGGTACAAAATAGTAAGGAAACTAATGTTTGTATGAGCTTTAGAGAATATTTGATGATCCCCAGCTGCTACTTCCAAGCTCTTGTTATTATGATAGAAATTCATGTGAATATGAAAGTCACAATTATTGAAGGGGTTAATCTATAATGTTTAGAGACATCGGCAGCCAAACTAGAAATAATGAGTTTTAGGATCCAATGTGATAACTCCCTCAACTGGACTTTATATTCCTGGATATGCTCACTTCATCATTACAAATTATTAGAAACAATGAACGAATCACTAGCTCAACAAAACAACTTAATGATATGATAAACTTTAATGTAATGACTTGAGCCTTCATTCAGATTCTATGTCAATTTCATTTCTAAATAGTACAAAGAACCTTTACACCATATCACCCACCAAGCTTAGGGTTCATAAACCAAACTTCTGCATTTCTCTAGGCAGTTTCCAGATTGAACAAAGGAGTAAGACGAAATGAAAGTAGAACCCACATAAATTCTTTAAACTTTTCTATAATCATCATTATTTGTTTGTTAACTTCAGTTTCTATGCACTATTAAGTTTTGATACATGTCTTTTGACAACTAAATTTTTTTGGATAAATGTAAATACTATTTTCATAATTTTATTTAAAATAAATTTAGTTTATTTAATTTTTTTTTTAAGTTATATTATAATTGCATCAACCGGAAAAACAATGTAAAACCCTTACATCAAGAGATAAATCTTCATCTACCATAGAGCATAAATTCCACTAAACATTCTATTTTTCGTTGGTATTTTCCATGAAGGGTTCTTATATTATTTATCTTATATATATATATGCCAAATAACATCAAATAGTAAACTATACATTTCAAATATATGTAATATCCTACAGCAAAATCTAACTGCTCAAAGTGAGCACCAAAGCCTTGCTATTCTCATAGCAATAACACAAATATATAATAAATCCTTTCATGTGATCACAAAGCCACTTGGCATCATCATTGCAGCTTGCAGTTTGTCATCAAAGATTCTTTGATTTATTAAGAGAGAAGAGACTTTGAAGGCAGGTCAGAATTCAACGTATTATTTAAGGGACAGAGACTATGAAGACACGTAATTAAACTTCATGATATATATATAGCATAGCATTGTTTTTTATTTTGTTTCCTTTACACTTAGTAATGTCTCGTAACTACTCAAGATATTGTTAAATAAAGTTTAATCTAATAAATAGAAATAACTTACATTACTATCAGATGGAGGTTTATTGTACTAAATAGAAATAGTTTACATTACTAAAGAAGAGTAACGGGTTAATAGTTTTCATCAATTTTGAGTTGTGTTGGTTATTCCCAATCAATTTTGAGTTGGGTTGGTTATTCCCAATTTTAATTTTAATGAGCTAAATCTTTTTGTTTTTAATTTTTTATTATAATGAGAAATTTATTTATAATATATAAAAATAAGTAAATATTAAAATATTTCAAGTTTAAATTTTATGTGAGGGGTTGGGATTGAAAGTTATTTTTAAGGGAATCGAATTATTCTAAGGGGTATTCAAGCTCCACCAAATTTAGCAACATCTTGTTGGTGAAGAGGTCTTTCTATTATCAAACATTGGAGTGGGCATAGGCTCAACCTAAATATGAAATTAAGAAAAAAAACAAACAAATTACTTGAGGAAGATTAAAAATCATTTATTACATTGAAATCATCAACCATAGAGAGAATTTCCCTATAAAAAATCTTTGTTATAGGTATATTAAAGAAAATGTTGTAGTTAAGCCTTCATTGTAACAAAATCAAGAAAATTAATGCCAAAGATCCACTCTATAATTATATTAGTGTAGATGAATCTTAACTATGGATGTATAAAACAAAAAAAAGAGAAAAATGAACATAAATTTAAACGTTCTTTAAAATGAAAAGCTTTAGAAAGTTTTAAATCTGAATCATAATGCAATCATAATAATCATATGCTATTACTATAGCGACGTTTTTTGAGCATTGAATGTCGTTCAAAGTCCATTATATTTGGAAATAAGCATCACTTCCGCCCAAACTTGGCCCAACATCCCTGAAGTACGCCCTCAGCTCTTTGAATGTAAATGCTCTGTACACGCGGGGGCTTTTGTCATCAATCAATTCTTGAGGAGCACAAATTTCAGCTTCGTCTGGCACAAACATAAATAAGGCAATCGACAACCTCGTCACTTTACATCCTCCATACACCACGCGGTGTTCTGCGCTACGGTATCTGCAATTACTCCACATCTGCCATTTACAAACATCATTGAATTATATTTTGTTCTACTTCTAAAACATATTTCTAATTTCCAAAGAAAGATGTGTTGCAGTGTTTGACCTGTAGACAGTCACCGACATTAACAGCAAAGGATCCAGGCAAGGGCTTTGTATTAACCCACTCTCCTTCCTTTGTTCGGATCTGAAGACCACCCACATCATCTTGGTACAAAATAGTAAGCCACCCAATGTTTGTATGAGCTTGAGAGAATATCTGATGATCTTCAGTTGTTGCTTCCAGGTTTTTGTTATTATGATAGAAATTCATGCGGATTTTGAAGTCACAATTTTCGAAGGGGGCTGATCTATAGTGTTTAGAGACATCGCCACCCAAACTAGAAATAATGAGTTTTAGGATCTCATGTGACAACTCGGTTAACTCGCTTTTATATTCTTGGATATGTTCGCTTCATCATAACAAATTATCAGACAAAATGAACAAAATAAATCACCAGCTCAATAAAACAACCCAATTATTTAGATTAGATATTTCTAGAATCTTCATCATGTCTAATATATTACCTTAATCTGATCTATTTATCTAAAACCCATGAAACTCCTCCCTATGATTAATAAATTAACACTGAAATAAATTTATCAAACTATATTAATATTGTATAATCTATATATAGCCATCAAAATTACATAATTTGAAGAAAAAGAAGGAAGGAAAATCAGTGTTTCAAAAGCATACCAAAATTTATGATTTCCCTGGGGCCACAACTTGGAAGAGACTTGATGGAGTATATGGTCATTGGGAAGAAGCATGCTCTCAGGCACCGATTCTTTTCCCATGGCACGTATCTCCGGCCGGATATAACTAGTAAAGAAAGTTGGTAAAATGGCCTTTTCTTTGATATCAGTTGGCAGTGAAAACATATCCCGAGCAATGGAATCTACTGTTTCAATAAGAGTTGGGTTGATTCCATGGTTGATCACATGGAAAAACCCCCATTGTTGGCAAGCGTCCCTCAACTTTTGAAGCTCTTCATCGCTTCTCCTCACTTGCTGCTCATCGCTTTCTGCTTTGGATTTCCAGTGAAGGGCAGCAAGATCTATAACTGGGAGATCTAATTCCATGCTTCAAAATTAGTTTTGGGTTCACAACAAACGAAGGATTGAAGCGTTGAACAACTGGATTAAAGGAAGGAAACAGATGATGAATAGATCCGCATTCAAGTCAACGTTTCTACTTCAATAATTGTACACTCGACTTTTTCTCTTTTAAGGTAATTATGAGACTTTTAAAATGGTCAATAATTCTCACTATAATATATATAAATATTAGATATTTGATACTAGCTCGAAAAAAAAATATAAAACTGAATGGGATTGGATTTTAATTAAATGCAGAATGTTTTTTCTAGCTAATACAGATCCGCATTCAAGTCAACGTTTCTACTTCGTGGATACATTTTGGAATATTCGCTCGAAGAAATTAAAAATTAAACCTTGTCTTTATAATTCACTGACCTCTGTCTAAAATATTAGTAACTTCCTCGTTTCGGAACTCCATTATATTCACTGGCCTTGAACTTTTAAATCTATTTTGAATATCTGTGTGCCAAATATTTAAGTTGGTAAGTTAGATTACCAACTATTCATTAAATGCAGAAGGTTTATTCATTTTACAATAGTTTTTTCTAGCTAATACAGATCCGCATTCAAGTCAACGTTTCTACTTCGTGGATACATTTTGGAATATTCACTCGAAGAAATTAAAACTTAAACGAGTTGTCTTTTATAATCACTGACTCCAACCTTGAACTCGCGCATTAAACGAGCTGTCTTTTATTTTTTGTTATAAAATTAATTATAATAGGAGACATTACACATTTATGATTTTTTTAGTTATAAATAATACTAATAATAATAATCTAATTTTTTAAAGTGTAAACCATTTTTTATAGCATAAAATTTAAAAAAAGTATGCACTTCAAGAGATTTGATTCTTTTGGTTGTTTATAGATCTAGGGTTAAGATGCATTTATAACGGTTCTCTGTGTGTGTGTGTGAATTGTGTATAAACTCCATGCTGAGCATATATAATATATACATAGCTGACATTGACATATTTTTTTGTTTCTCTATGTGTGTGCGTGAATCTTGTATAAACTCCATGCCGAACATATATAATATATACATAGCTGACATTGAAATATCTTTTTGTTATTAATATATTTTAAGTACATGTCTCTCTTACAGTAACATGTCTCACTCTCTATACATCCCGTTATTTTAACACCAACTTTTTGATCTGTTGAGAGATATCAAATCTCTTGAGGTGAAAGCCACTTTTAGAATGCAAAACTTAAGAGATGTTTGCATCTCAATAGATTTGGTCCCTCTAGGTGCTTGATAAATTTAGGGCTAAGATGAATCTATATTGGTTTTTTATATATATTTGTGTACGAGTCACGAATCATTTCTATGTTGAAATGGAAGGAACTACACATCTCCATCATTTTCAATCTATTTATATAAAATATGTATGGTTTGTATAAGAAGAATTGAAATATTTTGTGTATGGCCTACATTGTCCACATTAAATTATTCTATGCTATTAATATATTTTTAAATACAAATCTCCCTCATGTTGGGAAGTCTCTCCATATGATAATATTGACTATTTATTTAACCATCCATACAATATTTTATTTAACCATGCATACTAAAATATTTATTTATTAGCAATACCAGTTTTTTTTTTTTTTTTTAGCATCAATATATTTAAATGCCACATATAAACTTCATATTAAAAACTGAATGAATTTCACATGATGTTAATATCGAAATATTTTACTTAACATCGATATTCAAAATTTTTATGTAAGGCTTACATTGAGATATTGTTCAAACTAAAAGAATTACAAATCTTCCCCATACTTGAAAATATAATTTTTTCTTTCTTCTTTTTTCAATTACTTTCATCTCTCTATATAAAATTGTTATAAGTTTTTGTTATTTAGTATGGGCATCCAAATATCTTATTTATGGGTGGTACTGAAATATATATATTTTTAGTATTATTATTTTTGAAATACCACATGTCAACTCTATCTTAACACAAAATGAATTATACATTAATATAGAAGCTTTGATGGAAATTGCAATTGCTCAAGATTTCAATTGAAAAACAAGAGACACAATTCTGTTCTACTAATCCATAGAATGGAAATCACAATTTAGAACAACATGCATAGGCATGCAACAAGTAAAACCACAAGTACATAGTGATTTATAGGGGAACCCAACTGGGAAAACCCCCCAAGCCTCTTTGCATTGATCATTTGAATAAGAAACTAATTACATTGCTTGCTCAAACTCTTAGCACATCCTACACAAATTACTGTTCTCATCTATTGATAGAAACTCTGGCAACTTAGCCATTTATTACTCATGCTAGATATATTTTCCTGCACAATTCCCGAGCAATTGAAATCCCATCTTGGTATTCTGCTTATTTCCTCTAGCACTAAGTCGGACCATAAGCACTTCAACAATTGGATTTTTCCCTCCATTCACTAATCTTGATCAGTTATGCCAACTCTTGGAAGGTCCAAAGGGGCTAGAGTTATCAAGTCCTTCTTTAGGGACATTAACATGCCCTAACCAAGTTCAATCACGACCTTAGTAATTTGATCAGATCTGCGGAATTGTGTCAGTCTTCTCCATCTTGATACTTCAAAGTTTATCCTTGAGTGCCAACTTCCTGTGGAGACTACTACTCTTGAATAATTCTATTAATGCTTTCCACATTGGGAACCAAATTTATTTTTTGTGGAGATTCCAGATAGTATGATCCCGTACTCCCTCCATGATTATTCTCCTCACCTTGGCTACATCATTCTTCCACTCAGCAAGGTTCTGAGCATCAGATGCTTGAGGTTTTGAAACATCTATCTTGATGTATTCCAGTAACCCATTTCCATCTAATACTTACCTCAATGCGGTCCTTCCATGCAACACAATTTGATGTGCCTTCCAAGGCATAATCTAGCCTTAGTCTATTGAAATCCATATTTTTAGTCCTAAAGAAAACTTGCCACACTAATCTCCAGAATCGAATGCCTGAGTAACAACTTGAAATTTCTTGTTCTGTTGTGAATCCATCTCTGATACCATGTAGGAATTATGATGTAGATTTGAAATTGCTCATCAAATTTACTAAATCACAAGACTAGAAGCTATTCTACTACTTTGCGGACGTTAATTCACAAATTAGAACATAAATCATTGACATGCAAAAGAAAACATCACACATGCACAAATATTTATCTAAGGGAAAGAAACTGTTCAAAACCCCTTCCTATCTCTATTGCATTAATCAAAGAATAAATATGAATACATATGCTTTGATCAGGGATCAATGTTTTAGCTAAAACATTAAAGTGATAAGAATTGCTTTAGACCTGAACGAATGGATAGAGTTCGTCTCCAACTTTCCAATGCTGCAAACAGTTTGAAAATTTGACATTGTATGCAAAAATTAGAGCTTCTGCAAGTTTGGTAAAAACAAAGCCCCCAGGGCCAACCCCCACCCCATGTGACCAAGTGCCTGAACTGGGAACTAGGGGCCAACTATTAAGCAGGATTAGTGTGCCACTAATTAGTTTATCATCTAATTAATTCATAATTAAGTTGGCGGAATTTATGGCAGAGCCACTAAATCTGGAACCGCCACCAAACTTGGCGGACTTAACTGGCACTTCTCTAGATTTAGAGGAGGTTTTCTAAGAAAAAATGTTTGAGCCATAACTTACTCAATTATCAACCAAATTTCGAAAAAGAATAGTCATGTTTGGCTAATTGGCATGTTGTGAATTAATTAGAGTAGCTTTCAAAGGCAGAAGAAATCATCTACAAGTGTTTTTGTTCACTTGAAGATTTTTGAAGCCTAGGGCCACCAGGTGTTGGAGGTCATTCCCAAAGCAGCTGGTAAGAAAATTGAGTAAAAAAATTGTCAATTCTGATAGATTTGAATGTGTTAAACTCATTGGATTAGGTTTCATAGGTAGAATAGGTCATCTACAGGTGTTTTTTTTTCACTTGAAGATGTTTGAAGCCTATGGCCACTTTGTGTTGGAGGTCATTCCCAGAGCAGTTGGTAACTAAATTGAGTAAAAAAATAGTAATTTTGATAGATTTTAATGTTTTAAACTCATTGGAATAGGTACCAAGAGCATTGGATGCATGTAACAATAATTTTAGCACTATTGAAGCTAACACAAAGGCCCACACTATGAAGCTAGACCAAGGAGATGTAGCCCAGTAGGGGTGAACTCCTTCAACAAAAATTTGTGTATTGAGATCTATTATTTGTGCTTGTTGTGTTTTCATATGCTTCTGTTCAGTGATTTAAATTCATGCTTTTAAGTTCATGCAAAACACTAAATATCACCAAGTTGTACAAATTGACAATCACATGCTCATGGATAAAATCTCTATGGATAAGCAAACCAAAGCAAAGAAAATTTTATCTTGAAATGATACTCGCATAGCATTAACTAGAAATTAAATTCAGATCAAGTTGGTATCAGAGCACAAGGTTGCTTTCTTTATTTTCTTGAAGGGTTTGATAGTCGCAATTATCGTTATGATTAGAAGGTTGAAGTTGCAGAGAGGAGAAGGGAAGATATGGATAGCTAGTCCTGAGATTAGGACAAGAAGGAAGAAGGATGAGAAAGCACCATCCTCATCCAAAAGACCACTCAAGGCAACACTTGAATCACCTCAAGTTCCATCTCCATCAGTTGAGATAGAAGAGTCACAGATTGCACAAGAGGCTGAAGTGATTGAAGAGGTACAATCAACACAAATTTTTGAGCCAAAATCCATAGCCATTATGTCTGGAGAAAGAGAGCATGAAGGTCCCTCTTTAGAAGAGGAAGAATTCAAGAAAGATTTCTACACTTTGAATGAGATGGTTCAAGTCCTCTATGAAGAGAGGAACACTAGAATGGTTGGAGAGAGTTCTAAACCTCCACATGGAGAAGGAAGCTCAGAGGACAAAAAAGACGAAAAGAAAGATTCTAAAGGGAATGGTGGAAAGCCACCTCCATCTCTACTGTCCTCATCATCTTCCTCATCATATTCGCCATCTCACACAACATCATCTTCCACAACCATCATTGCCCATACTCATTTTGAAACCCCAAAAGGAAAAACTCCATTACTGAAATTGGACAAAAGATTCGAACTTCCCATGTACAATGGAGAAGTGAATGCAGAAAAGTTGGACATTTGGACTCGAAAGTTGGAGGTAAATTGTAGAATTCAAAACCTTCAGGAAGATGACATAAATATCCAGTTGGCTTCACTGAGGCTAGAAAGAGTTGCACTAATTTCGTGGGAAGAAAAAATCAAGAGGAAATGCAAATCCATGGTAAGATATCCATTTCTTGGGATGAATTTGTTTTTTCAATTAAAGATAGTTTAATCCTTTTGCTTATATGAAAAAAGCCATTATGAGTTGGAAGAATTTTAGGCAGCTTAAAGGCCAAACAGTCCAAGATTATACACAAGAGTTTAGGAAAAAGGCTTTATTGTTGGGAGTAAACTTGAATTTACAAGACACACTCTTCAAATATATTGGAGGTTTACATTCCTATTGGTAGCATACTATCCTTATGTTTAACCCAAGCAACTTAGATGAAGCATGTGTGCAAGCTATGCATCTTGAGGCAAGGGGAAAACAAAACATAGAGGAGAAAGGGGAAAGTGAGGGTAAGGGAAAAGAGAAGGGAGGAAAATGGAAGGGAAAGAAGAATGCAAGTATCAAAAAAGAGAAGGAAAACTCACATGCAAAAACTATTCAAATACTGGTCATGATGAAGACCATTGTTGGCAACTTCATCCAAAATTAAAACCAGATAGATTGAAAGCCAAAGAGAAGGGTAAAACTGTTGCTATCGCTGAAGAAGACTTATGGTAAGATTAAGGAGATGAGACAAAAATTACAACCATGGGTCTGAAAGGTCAACATATTGAAAGTACTAGTTCCTCAAATAGTCACAATAGCACTCCAAATGAAGAAAAAAGGGAAGAGTTGTTCACTGTCAGAGTAATCTCAAATCATACCAAGATTGATGCACTTTTTGATAGTGGATCACAAGCAAACTTGATTTCAGAAGAATTAGTTAAAGAGCTTAAAGTTGAAACTGTACCACATCATAAACCATTCCCTTTGGCTTGGATATTTAAGGATCCCAATTTACAGGTTTCAAGGAAATGCATTTTTAGATTTGCTATTACTGCAAACTTTGTTGATGAAGTCGAGTTAAACGTGGTTCCACTTGATATTTTTGGAATTATCTTGCGAAGTCCATATTTTTATGACAGGAAAGTGGTGTTTCATCGCTATGAGCATAAATATCATTTGCTTAAAGATGGGGTGAAGTATATTGTGAAATCTCATCGCAAGAAACTAAACATTTCTTTAGTTAATGCAGGGCAAATGAAGAGGCTAGTGAATGCAAGTCATAACTTGACATTGTTGATGATCAAACAAAGAGATGTTCTGAATCATACATTTCGTAAAGATGCTTAAATGTGTAATTAGTTGTTTCAGAATGATAACAGGTTGCCTTTGAAAGAAGGTCAAAAACATTTGCAGCAACCAACATTGGTGTTGAGTGGTGTTGAAAACAAGGTGCCGATGCAAGAAGTTGCAAAGGTCAAAGAGAAGAGGACAAATAATATTGGCAAAGAAGGCATGGGTTTCACAAATTTTCATTGTTGGCTTCCAAAAGGCACATTACAATGGCGAAGAAACTTGGGCAAGAGTCAACTCAAGTACAAGGCAAAAGCAACTAAAAATCACCATAGAGAAAAAGCGCAAGGTGAGAAAGATTCCAAGTTTCCTTTGATTTTTGACCAAGGTAGGAAGAATATATTTTTTTGGGGAATTAGATTGTTGTTATGCAAATTCAGAAATATTGCAGTGTGACGGTGTCAAAGAAAACAATAGATGGTCGTAGGAATCAAGGAAAATTTTGACTTTTTATGAAAAGATCCGAATGATGAAATTAGGAAAATTTCAATAGATAAAGAGTGGAAGGATGAGGGAACAGTCCCCTCATCAACATAATCAATGATCAAGAGAGCTTTTGGGGTCCAAAAGGCTTCTAGTGGGGAGGAATGATCGAGGATCAATGTTTTAGCTAAAACATTAAAGTGATCATAATTACTTTAGACATAAATGAATGGATAGAGTTCATCTCCATCTTTCCAATGGTACAAACGGTTTGAAAAACTGACATTGTCTGCAAAATTTAGAGCTTCTGCAATTTTGGTAAAAGGAAAG
>APFE031276390.1:0-33932 GCA_000404065.3 Pinus taeda | reverse complement strand
CCGCCACTTCATCCTGAGATGCAACAGATTTTAAACAACCATCTGCCGGTGTTTGACAAGCCTCATGGGCTTCCACCCTTGCGAGGGGAACATGATCATAGCATCACCTTCGTTCCAAGGGCCAAACCCCCAAATGTGCACCCATACAGATATCCGTTCACCCAAAAGAACGAAATAAAAAAAATCATCAAGGAACTTTTGGAAGCAGGGGTCATTCGTCCCAACATCAGTCCTTATTCATCCCCAGTGGTTATGGTGCTAAAAAAAGATGGGGAGTGGCGAATGTGTCATGATTTCAGGGCCCTCAATAAGCTGACAGTCAAAGATAAATTTCCCATCCTGGTGGTTGATGATTTTCTGGATGAACTCAACGGGTTTCAATTTTTCACGAAGTTGGATCTTTGCTCAGGTTACCACCAGATCCGCATGAAGGAAGTTGACATACCCAAGACTGCTTTCAGAACTCATGAAGGCCACTATGAATTCCTGGTCATGCCATTTGGTCTTTGTAATGCCCCCTCTACTTTTCAGAGCCTTATGAACCACATTCTCAAACCATATCTCAGGAATTTGTCCTTGTCTTCTTCGATGACATCCTCATCTATAGTTTCACTTGGGCTGCACATCTTTAGCATGTAGATCTAGTCTTGCAACTGCTCCGCAAGCATAAATTATTTGTCAAGATGTCCAAGTGTTCGTTTGGCATGGTAGAGGTAGAGTATTTGGTCCACATTGTGGGGCGTGAGGGTGTCAAGGTGGACCCAAAAAGATCCAAGCAATGCAGGAATGGCCTCAACCTAAGACCTTGAAGAGCTTGCGAGGATTTTTGGGTCTCACAGGCTATTATCGTAAATTTGTCCGCAACTATGGTTGCATAGTGAAGCCCCTCACCCAAACTCTTAAAGAAAAATTCTTTCTTCTGGAATGAGGAAGCACAACAGGCCTTTACAGCTCTAAAAAATGCCATGTGTTCCACTCCAGTTTTAGCACTCCCTGACTTCACCAAATCTTTCGTCATTGAATGTGATGCTTCAGGGACAGGTATTGGGGCAGTTTTAATGTAGGAAGGGAGACCGTTGGCATTCACAAGCCAGCAACTCAGTGGGAAGAATCAGGGCCAATCTACATACGAGAAGGAAATGATGGCCATCTTACATGCAGTTGACACCTGGCGACCTTATTTATTGGGGCAACATTTCCAAATCCGCACAGATCATCACAGTCTTAAATATTTTTTTGGAGCAACGCCTCTCCTCCCCACAACAAAATAAATGGCTAGCCAAAATGTTGGGATATTATTATGAGATCATATACAAGAAATGGAAAGACAATAGTGTAGGATATGCATTATCTCACCAATTTGAGGGGGAAAGTACCCTGCTAGCTATTTCCCTCCCCATTCCAGAATGGATTGAAGAAGCTCGCAGAGAATGGTTTTCACACCCCGAGCTCTCCCAACTCATTTCTCAATTACAGGCAGATCCAAATTGCAACAAGGGCTACTCGTGGCAGGATGATATTCTTTGCTACAAGGACAGAGTCGTAATATCACCAAAATCCACCTTCAAAAGTCGCATTTTGGCCGAGATGCACTCATCTCCCATTGCAGGACATTCGGGCTTTCATAAGACGTATGCTCGCACCAGAAGATCATTTTTCTGGACAGGCATGAAAAAGGACATCCTTACCTTCGTAACTAAATGCGAGGTCTGTCAATGCCACAAAGGGGAAACAGTCAGCACATCAGGCACATTACAACCATTGCCCATTCCAGCATCAATTTGGACAGAAGTTTCTATGGATTTCATTACAGGTCTTCCAAAGTCAGCGAACAAGTCAGCCATCATGGTGGTTTTGGACCGATTGTCGAAGTATGCTCATTTCTACGCTCTCCCCCACCCATTTACACCCACCTTAGTTGCTCAAACTTTCATGGATCAAATCTTCAAATTGCATGGCATGCCCATTTCTATTGTGTCCGACCGTGACCCGATCTTCACCAGCAATGTTTGGCAGGAACTCTTCAGAATACAAGGCACTCAACTAAAACTCAGTACTTCCTACCATCCGCAAACAGATGGTTAAACTGAAGCAGTCAACAAATGTCTAGAAACCTACCTTAGGTGTTTTACTTCAGAAAAACAACACCTTTGGGTACAGTGCCTACCTCTGGCAGAATGGTGGTATAACACCAACTATCATGCCACCACCAAAATGACTCCATATGAAGCAGTATATGGTCAACTCCCGCCTTCCCCTACTTCATATCTCAAGGGCTGCTCAAAAGTCCAAGCAATGGATCAACTCCTACAACATCGCGCAACTATGCTCGCCCATCTTCGAGAGAATCTTCATCAAGCTCAGAACCGCATGAAGCAACAGGTAGACCAGCATCGCTCAGAGCGCCAATTTCAAGAAGGGGATCAGGTATTTTTGCAGCTCCAACCATATAAGCAAACATCATTCAAAGACAAAGGATGTCAGAAACTCTCTCCCAAATTCTGCGGACCATATCAAGTACTTCAACGCATTGGAGAAGTGGCCTACAAGTTGGCTTTGCCACCTACTGCAAAAATCCATCCAGTTTTTCATGTCTCATGCCTCAAGAAAGTGATTGGGAACAATTGTAGAATTCAGACTAGTCTACCAGAATTGGACAAAGAAGGATCCATCTGGCTTCAACCGGAACAGGTCCTCGACACACGAGTCAAGCAACTGCGCGGCTGCATGATTAAGGAATTCCTAGTCAAATGGAAAGACACCTCTCCAGAAGATGCAACGTGGGAGCTAGCCACTATTCTGCAGCAGTTTCCGCAGCTTCAGCCTTGAGGACAAGGCTAGTCTTAAGGGGGTGGGCATGTTAGGGTCCCACCCTAAGCCCCTTATCTATGTAATGGGACCACGTCATAGTCAAGAGTCAATAAATCCCATACTAATAATTGTAAGTGGTTAATCCGCAATTAATAAAGGAACCACAGTTAGTTGCAAATGGGCCGTAGTATTAGATAGATGGTATTAGTAATAAGCGGTATTGACCCGTGGTATTACTCGTAGGAGTCATATATAAAGGATAGAAACTCCCTGCGAGGAGCATCATGTCTTATTTCTGTAATCGAGCTCTGCTCTATTGGAGGTTTCCCCCTCGAAGAGGCAAGTGCACATTACTCTCTGAATAATAAAGTCATTGCCATTCTGTGTTCTGGATATCTTTTATTCGCATATTCTGTGTTCTCGGTCTCTTTTCTTCGCATATTCTGTATTTGGGTATCATTTGCAGGTTAAGAAGCATAACACATACCAGTTCTTTCTTACCCTTCACCGCAAAGCCTTCAGGTTGCTTCATGTAGATCTCCTCTTCCAGATCCCTATGAAGAAATGTTATTTTCATATCCATCTATTCTACCTCAAAATCAAAAGCCGCAACAACAAATAAAAGTAATCTAATCGAAGCTACCTTGGTAGCAGGAGAAAAAATATCACCAAAATCAATTCCCGACACCTGGGAATAACCTTTTGCTACTAACCTAACTTTGTATTTATCCACCTTTCCTTCTGCATTTGTCTTCTTCTTGAAAACCCATTTGCTGCCAATGGTTTTCCTTCTAGCTGGCAACTCCACCAGATCCCAAGCCTCATTTTTGTGAAAAAATGCCATTTCATCAACCATGGCCTCTTTCTAGAGTTTTCCATCCTCTAAATCTACTACTTCCTTCACAGTTCTAGGATCATCATCAGTAATAGATAAAGCAAAATTTGAACAAAGAGTAGATGGACTATACCTTTCAGGTTGCCTTCTTTCTTGAACTAATCTTCTCACATCTAGAGTTTGTGGCTCTTCTTCTTCTTATTCCTCCTCTGCTGTAGAGTCTGATTCTTCCTCCTTTAGCTCAAACTTTATCTTCTCAGGCTCCTTTGGTTGGACTTCATGTTCAATAACATCTTTCACCTCACTAAACACCACATCTCAGCTGTACACAACCTTCCTTGTTACTGGGTTCCAAAGCTTATAACACTTTAAACCATCCTTGTACCCAATTAAGATGCACTTTTTAGATTTACTATCCAACTTGGTTCTTTTCTCCTTTCGAACATGTACCTATGCATCACATCCAAATACCCTCATATGTAAAAGACAAGGTTCTTACTATTCCATACCTCTTGTGGAGTCTTATCTTCCAATGTTGATGAAGGTGATATGTTAACCAGGTAACATGTAGTCTCCACCGCGTCTGCCCAGAATTCTTGTCCTAACCCAGTACCACTGAGCATGCTTCTTGCGCTTTCCATCAACGTCTTGTTCATTCTTTCTGCAACTCCATTTTGCTTAGGTGTGTATGGAATAGCCTTCTGCCATGCTATACCACACTTCTTACAGAATTCTTCAAATTCCTTACTGCAAAACTCTTCACCGTTATCTGTCCTCGGCACCTTTATCTTCTTCTCTATCTGGTTTTCCACTAGAGCCTTAAATTCTTTAAACCTATCAAAGACTTTAGATTTCTTCTTAAGGAAATATATCCATGTATTCCTTGAGAAGTCATCTATAAATGATACATAGTACATAGACTTACCCAGTGATGGAACCTTCACAGGTCCAAACACATCACTGTGCACAAGTTATAATATTTGTTTCACCCTTTTACCACCAGAGGGGAAACTCACCCGATTCTGCTTCCCATATACACAATTTTCACAGAAATCAAAATCCGGAGAGATATTACTCATACCATGTACCATTCCTTTACCATGAAGTATTTAAAGGCCCTTCTCTCCAATATGTCCAAGCCTTTGATGCCACAACATGATATTCTCTTGAGAGACCACTAGATTTTCTACTCCACTTTCAGGAACTACAAAGTTGTTGCACCCATCAACAATAGTGCTACCTTGTAGCTTGTACAGAGTTCCAATTTGAACTCCCCGCATCAATACTAGTGCCCCCTGAACCATCTTGCAAGTATCCTTATCGAACACTATTTTTACACCTGCATCATCTAGCTTTCTTACAAAAATCAGATTTCTAGCTAATGTAGGAATATGCAGAACACCTGGAAGTGTTCTAACCCTTCCACCTTGCAACTTCAACTTTAATTTTCCACGACCAACGATTATAGCCTTCCTATCATCCCCCAAGAAGTCATCACCACCATCCTACTTCGCATACTCACAGAACCACTCTCTATGGGTAGTGAAGTGAAAGGATGCACTTGAGTGAATCAACCATGCCTCATGATCTACATGTGTACTTGAAGAATCCAAGTACACATCCCCACCTTCATCTGAGGTGGTTTTCACCTTTGCAGAAGGAGCATCATCAGATCCATTTCCTTTATCAGGAGCTTTATATTTGCAGTCCATTTTGTAGTTCCCTTCCTTTCCAGATTTCCAGCACACCACCTTTACAAGTTTTCTTGGAGATTTAGATCTCCCTCTAGATTTAGATCTCCCACTTGATGACTTATTTTTGTTTATGTTATGGGACTGTCCTCGTATAGACAAGGAATCACCATTCTAGCTCTCCGTATTTTTATATCTCATCTCCTCCATTAGCAAGGATGAGACTATTTCATCAAATTTTAAGGCAGTTGTATTGCTACCTATTGCAATAACCAGACTATCCCACGAATCAAGTATAGAATACAACAAACTGATGCACTTATCTTCATCTGAAATTTTAATATCAACATATAATAACAGACTTACCACAGTATTAAATGCATTTAGATTCTTTGTCACCGAGTCTCTATCTTTCATCCTCAACTTATACAACATCTTCCACAAGAATAGTTTATTCACTAGAGACTTAGATTGGTACAAAGTCCCTAACTTGTCCTACAAAGCCTTCGTTGTAGCTTCCCCTGATACATTAAAAAATACTATATCTGAGACACACAATCTTATTGTTCTCTTTGCCTTCCGATCCAACTTCTTCCATTCTTCATCGGACACTCCCATTTGTGTAGTACCCGATCTGCTGTGATCCACTGATATTTATCCACCAATAGATCGTCCATCTTGAGTTTCCATAACTCAAAACTCCGACCATTAAATTTCTCAATCTCTATCTTTCCACTGCTCACCATATTCTTTTACCACTAGAATCGATCTCGCAGATCTCCCACTAAATAGGGTCTACCATAGGCCGGAGCAAAAACCTATCAGCAACAAAGGCATCCCCTTGAAGCGAAAACAATTCTAATACCAAATGTAGGTTTTAACCCTGTACAGAAATTACATGCGTACGAATTCTAAAACACAGAAAATAAACAATGCGAGTGCGTAACACATAAAACACATATACACAGAGATTTTTCCCTAGATCCCAAAACCGGGACTACCAAATTGATTTTTCATTATGTTTCTTTCAATGTTACAATACATATTTATACATGCCTAAGCATCCAATACCATGGAACGAAAACCATCGCATCCAAAACCATGAGGTGGAGGGATTCTATCGAGTTGATGTTTTCTTTCGCTTTGAATTATCTGTAATGGTGGCCTTCTATAATGTGGGTTATAACCTCAATTGTTACCTTGAGCATTCTATTTCGAGAGACTCTTGTTCTCAAGCTCAAGCTTAACCACCTTATGAGATAAACTCTTAATGAGTTTTTATCCATTTCTTCCCTTTTTAGATTTGGTAATTCTTTAGCTTGACCAGAGGAGGAAGTTTCTTCTTTCCCATTTTTCTTCTCAATAGGTTCCTTCTTTCCTCTTGACTTCCCTACCGAGGTGAAATTTTCTTCTATCTCAAGAGAATCAACTTGGAGTTGATCCAAAGTATGAGACTTCCTCTCCCTTAGGGCAAAGCCAAATTTAGACTCAAAGGCTCCCAAAAATATCACACGAGAAGCAACTTGAGGAGGCTTTATCTCAATAGGCATGTTATTATACTACTTATTGAAACTTTTTATGAGTTTTGAAATATCCTCTTTTGGCTTCTTCCTTATAGCATTGAACTCTGTGAGGACATAATCACGATCTCTCTTTTCACCCCATTTTTGTGTGAAAGAGTTTTCAAGTTCTCCGCAAGTAGTGATGGATGCATTAGGTAGGGCCTTAAACCATTTTCTGGCTTCTCCATCAAGGGATTTCACAAAGAGTCTCAGGACCACATCTAGTTGTTCTAAATTTATAATCTCAGGAAAAGGATAGAAGGTTTCAATGTGTCTCTGTGGAGTGTTTTCATCCTTCCCATTGAACCTAGTCAAAATCTTTAGGTATTCATGAGGCATAGCATTTAGGGGTTGAGGTAAATCAAGAGGGCCATATTTATTTAGTAAGAAACCCAGAAAAACCATTTGGATCAATAGGGGATGATTAAGATTTACAAGAGGAACTTGGGCCAAAACCACAATGGTTGGAGTAGCTAGATTGAGAGTAGTGTGACTAAGTGTATAACGGATATTGCTATTATCTAGGATAACTTTACCTTTTTCAATCTCAAGAGGAGGAAATGAAATGAAAGGAGTCATAACCAAGATTTCTTTCTCTTCGATCTCTGATTTGGGGGCATGGTGCTATAGCTCATATTCTGCAAGGTATGTAGGGACCTTAGGAGTAAAATCTGAGTGAGTGTGAGGCCTTCTAAAAGTGAGGATGATAAATGATAATGAGATTTATGGATTCACCAAGGTAATGAGGATGAAAACAGAACGTCTTTTGTCACCTACATAAAGAGTTCTTAACTTGTTGTATCCTAGGGTAAAAAACATTCAATACATTCCCCGAAAATGGAACCAAAATATGTTTTCACTTCCAGAGACAACCTCAGATTACTTACAAGACCAGTGCCTGGTAACATCTAGATTTTATGTGTCTCATATGATTTTCGGGAAAACAGAGACATCATATACATTTTATACACATATGTAAATACACACAATAAACAACATGGGTTGGTTCATTCATCCAAGGACATAAGCCATGTATTTATGGTACTCTTTCACATATACAATTCATAGAAATATATGTATGGACTAGTGGAGGCCAAGTAGTTCGATGACCTACAGTTTAATAAACATTTGCAGAGCAATGAAAGAAGAGAAGGAGATAGAATAACTCATCATATAGAGCTTGAAACTTCAAGAATTCTACACTTATTTGAGTTAAATAAAAACATAATGGATGAAAGAGGATTGGGTGATATGATTCATGGAGCACTATTTAAAGATATAATCCCAAAGATACATACAGGCATGTGCATTAACAAAGTCAATACAAATGAATCTATAAGAACATACGAAATATTTTTGGCATCTACAATTACATGAAATCAGAGAGGAAATGTGAACAAAATGGAATTTAAATAGATAGGGAACATATTGTAGTACTCGAATGTAGGAATCGCCACCATTTCATTAATATTCTAAAATATGCAAGTCTTGAAGTCATATAGTTTCATAAATAACATGTAGTTAGTCTTTAGGATTCAAAACATTTTCTAAGTGTTTCTTAATCCCTTTTATAAGGAGAGGGAGGACATGGAAATTACAAAATATCTCAGGCTAGAGCTTCGAGTTGTCTACATGACTAGCTATCTTAGCGTGTAGGCTCTGTCGCCTCCAATTATTACAACAAAAAGATTTTTTTCTTGGAAATAAAATAGAATACAATAGAAATAAAAATCAACAAAAGAAAATTAACTAGTGAAACTGAAATGATGGTCGTGTAAAAATATCTCCATGCTACTCTTTGTTGGCCTCTAGTCCAACACATTTTTTCTAAATTTCCCCTCATACTCTCCCAATTGGTTCCCTGTCAATTTTGGTCTTAACATATTTAATTCTTCACTTACAGGAACCAGGGGTGATCCCCCATGATGGCCATAATAGATTCTGAACATAACTACCAACTCATCTATCCCTTCTTACGTTCTTTATTAAGCCAACAGAACCAATCGTGCACCATGAAATAATCATACAAGTGTATCATGGATTAGGCAATTCGGGAAATTTAAACTGAACAAGATTCATAAAGTTGAAATCGCCGAACTCCTTTGGCTCCTCATGCCTTAGCCTAGGGGGCTTAGATGAAAATTTCATGGTAGAAACCTAGGGACTCAAGGCCTAAACCTTTTGGAGATAAAATCCGTTTAGTTGGGATGGGGGCCAATTCTTTGATATATTGCATTGGAATCGGTCCCAATGCACAATACGTAGGACCATAGTACACATGCGCCTGGCCCCTTTTGTAATATCGAAGATCAGAGATTGAGAATCTCTAATTTTTACCTCTAGTTGCACTCTCTCAACTCTTGCGATTGCAATATGTGACGTGGTTTGGCCCACGGGAAAAGAGGATAAGGGTGGCCAGTACAAAGGCTTTAATACAAAAAAAACCTTTAATAACTTCTTCGCCCAACAATTGGTTTGATACATAAAGTGCACAGAATCATGTGACTCGCCTTATGCCACCTATCCACCTTGCTTTGCACCGACGATATTGGGTGTTTCCCTAATATGCAACTTTATAGAACACCGATTACATGCTGCTCCATAGTTACGATCACCGATATGTGATCGCCCCCTACTTCTTAGCCCTTGATTCTTTGACTCCTTATGACCGCGTGCCAATCCCAATATCGGAGCCCTTCAATGAGAGTTTTTAAATCAGAGGTTTAAAATTGATACAACAATTTTCCTCATCCTCTAATCACCGATCTGCAAGATGATGTCATCCTTTTCCATGTGTCACCTTGTGAGTGGTGACACATGTCACCCTATTTTGGCCCCTTATGACCCTTTAAAATGCCAAATCTACATGCCACGTTTCCTCCATATTGCCACATCATAATGATGTCAGATGCCACATGGATTTATCGAGTCCAATAGTATTCTACCACGTGGCCCTCTAAAAGAGAGAGAAAAAGGCATGTCTGCCCTTTGTTTCTCACTAACATTATTTGTTAATCGCATTCGGTCCTCCCTAGTGCTTTAACACCAACATATCGCAACTCAATTTTTAGAGTTGTCATCCCACTGACACGCTGATCACTGATATGCTGGGACCTCTGATCACCGATTTTTTCTCGGACCTTCGATATAGTATGGCCCATCGACCCCTGATCGCCGATTTCCTATATCGGCGATCACAAATCGCAAGTTCAATCTTGGTATGAGATTTGTGATATCAGACCTCTGCTATCTGAAGCGTCGATCACTGATTTGCTCCCCGACCCGATATATGTTCTTCTTTCTTTCCTTTCAAAGGCAACAAACCCCTAAAATTCAACTATTCATATCTTCTGATTCCAGGGTCCATTTGAGGGGTTCCATATATCGTTGGAAAGATTATTCCAAGCAATATCTAGTGGAGAGGGTATAATTTAGTTTTGAGAGCTCTTGTGGCTTGAAATATGGCTGTGAACTTCTTTTTTCTTTTTCCCTCTTTGTACAACTGGAACTCTTTTTTAAGAAGGTGACAAGGGGACAAGTGGCATAGGATTATAGCACTAGACATTGGATGCAGATTTGACCTTGCAATGGATTTTCGACTTCTTGGGAAGGAGGTGAATGCTAGTATTACTTTGAGGGTGGAAGTGTGACCCTATGGATTCCCTTATTGCAGATGCATGCATCGTATCCTTTTATTTGTTGGTTGAGAAAATGTGCACATGTGTATATGTGTGCATTATTATAAATATTGTATCTAGTTGGATGTATAAAGCTCCATACACAGTATGATTATTTTCTGGGTGAAGAAAATGTGTATGTGTGTATATGTGGTTATTATTGTAAATATTGTAATGATTTGTGTTATAAAGCTCTTGTAAATGGTATGTTTTTCACGTTTTAGAAAATGGTCATTGTAAATACATCAACAAGTTATGTTATAAATCTCCATGGGAAATATGTTTTTTTTTCAATGGTTTTTTTGGTTATAGGTGTCATTTAACACCAAGGATGGTGTTCCCCCAAGGGGGGGGGGGGGGGTGTTCTGTAATAGCCCTCGTTAAAAATCCATGTAAAAATCCATGGATTCGAAGCTGAGTGAGGTGGATCTATGAAAGAAAGAACACATGGCCTAGCAATCCCTGAACCAAACTATGGATTGTAGTAACACCACGGACTTAGTTACCATTGAACCAGATTGTGGGTTGTGGTAAAGGCGGGTATTATGTGCCTCTGTGGGCCTAGGAATCCTCGACTGGTTAATGGCAGGTTATATGGTAAATCCTAGAGGTGGTTTCGTTTCATTAGACCTAGCAATCCTTATCGGTGAATGGCGGGATAAATGGTAAAGCCTAGAGGTTCGAGTCTCATATTAGGGCCTAGTGATTTGGTGTGGATTGTGGTAAAGCCTAAGAGACTAGGAGGCAGGAAAATTCCTCACGGTGTAGGTGGAGAACGCTGGTGGTGTCCATGTTTATTTTGGCCTAGTGGTCTAGTGGAGATCATGGTAAAGAAAATTATTACATGTTTATTGTGTTTTCCTAGTGATCCGATGGGGATTGCAGTAAAGCCTAGTTTTTATTGATAAGGGTGAGGTGGTTTAGCCTAAGGATGCCTTGGTTGGTTCTTTTGGTTTGAGTCCCACATTCATGCTTGGAATATGGAATGAGGGTGATTGGCTAAAGAGATATTTGGCTAAGCCAATCTATGGTCGAGTGGAATGTGGTAGTCCCATACTGGGTTGGATTTTGCATTAATTAATAAGAGGTTCTTTCCTTGGTATCTTATGTGTAAATGTACTATTTTATATTTGGATTCTATGGTTGATGTATCCTTGACATTTCTGTTGTTATTATGCTAGTTATAAGCATGTATTATGACAATGATGATGTATGGCTCTCCTCATGTTTTGATTTGTAAATGAATGAACAATGTATATGTTGCTTAATACATGATAATGCAACTAATGATATAAGAAAACAATTTTTCTTTGTGATTCTCAAATAAGTATGAGATCCCTATGCTCAGATATGTTGTTTAAACCTATAGATTACATATTTGTGACATGTTTGACGAAATGCCTGTCATGGCTAGTAGGGGTCCAACCTAGTCCTTGTTGATATTTTTGCAAATGTATCTTTGTTCCACTGTGAAATTTCATTCCTGAAGGTGTCATTGAGTTCTGGGCAATGACCTGGGCTTGTTTTGGAGAATTTAGTATCTACAGATAAATTCTAATTCACTAGATAAGTAGTTGTACCTAGAACAACAGTTTAAAGTGTTTTATACTTTTCCTATAAACAATAGATAAGAAGAGAAGATAGAAGACCTACCTGTAGTTCCGCTTTCCCCTCGTCTCCCTTGTATCAATTCCATCCCTCCTTCTCGTACTTAATCCGCTTGAGAAGTACCCTATAAACACAACAGAAGACAAAATCTGATCAAAGCATACGATCTATTGTATATAAGTCGAAGGAATCAGAAACAATTCACACATGTAAGCATTATGAAAGAATACAAACATATGGAAAAAGGTTCAAAACTTTATTAGATAGAAGAAGGAATTACAACCATCAGTGTCTGATTCAAAGCCATTCCTCTATCTTGGATCCCATCCACATCACATCAAAAGCAAGACAATCTTGTAGCATCACAACATTTGCTCCAAAGCCAAGTCTCATAGCAGCATTATCTCCTTACAATTCAACATAATCTAGGTCCGTGATCAATTAGATGAGTGGTCAATTTATAGGAAGATGAAGGAGGTTTCATCATTAATGGTGGCATTGGATGGCCTTCCATACTTAGAATTAGTTCCATGGAGGAAGGGTTGAGAGGATAGGATGCACCTTAACTCATTCCTCATCCATTTTCAAGCTCATAGGAGTTGATAAGACAGGGAAACTTCTAGATGACTCCAAAAGATAAGAATATTCCCCAAACCCTATGTGAATTTCACTCATTCTCCCCCAGCATAGGTGAAAGGAAGCCTAAATGCTCAGCAAAGAATCCTGGCAGTGGACTTAACTGCTCTGCATATCACCTTCATAAGGGCTTACCTACGCTGGTCCCTCTAGAGGAAATTTTTGGATGTCTTCAGGTCATGAAACTATTTGGGAAGGAGGCATTCAAAGGTGTGACTTGTTTATAGCATGAAACAATTGAATTTAGGGTTTGATGAGCCCTAAAACATTGATATGAATGTTGGGATTTGATGTGCCCAAATGGATCTGTAACAACTGTCCCCTAAAGCATGAAGTCAAAAAAATTCCAATGTCTAATGAAATGCTTTATGATGTGATGCGGAGGTATCGAAGTGGAAGGTGACCTGCATCAATTACAATACATATATCATGATATTTGATTTTACATGAATTGCTGAGGGAAGGCATACCCATGCTCAACTTATAAACTTTCATTACATATACATAAACAATCATCTACAAATATAGACCCATGATTGGAATGACCATCAATGTAAAGCCATTGTACATATGATTTAGTACTCCTGGAACTGCAGCCTGAATGGATGACACTAGATTCGAGGTCTTCAATCTCGTTCAACCATTCGCTCAAGTACGAGTCTAACCATGTGAATATGTGATCTGAAGTCGAACATGGGAAGACACCATCTGATTACCAGCCGATGATGTAAGCTATTAATAGATGCGAGAGAAATCACCGATAATGATAATGATCCTCAAGGTATTGCAGTACATTTTGCATGGTGTGAATGGATGATTCGATGTCGAACACCACACAAAGTCTTTCGGTCGAAGATCATTGATGTATGCCTATTGCCGGAAGTGAGAAACCTTCCATTGATGCATGCAAGCCTCAAGGTACTGAATGGGTGCTTCTAAGTCAACTTCTTGGATAATGAGTTGATGTCGACAAGAAGTGACCCATCATAGGATGGCATTGATGTATCCCAAATCAATGACACGAAAGGAGTGTAGTGATTTTATAGATGGAATTCGACTGACGACACAAGGTTTAGGAATGGTGGTCATGAAAATGAAGGCTTATGGTATTGCAAAAGATGGATTTTGACTGGATGACTTCTCTTGAACATGTCGGTGAGACTAAAGTGAATTGGTAGCATTGAACCAAAACAAAGTGATGGATGGTATGATAGAGCAACGATGTGATAACCATCAAGCTAATAACCCAATGCATATAGTCATGGTGATGGAGTGAAAGTGTCATGTTCAAGAGCAACCTGCCACCATAAGGTGGTTTTCCCCTTTTTCCATTTTCCCCAGCCATTGCTGACCAATACCTCTTTATTTTTATCAAGCTTGAGGAGGTTAACATGTTCCTGTTGTATAATTTCACCCTTCGGGTGAATCCATTGCTATTTGATGTTTTAACAAGTCTAGCAAAGGTGAAACTTGATCTTGTCTAGATGGACAAGTTTATCGCTATTTGATGTTTTAACAAGTTTAACGACAAAGATAACTCGGTCCTTTTTAGGTTTAGAAAGTTTGAAAAGGGGAAAAAAGAAAACTCCACAAGTTATTTTTTGTAAATTAATCTCTCAAGCTTGAAAAAGCATAAAATAATACAAGAGAGATATCGTTTCCAATCCGTTAACGAGCTAGAAAGGACAAGTGCTCGGCAATCTTTTCATATTTCAAGAGTCTAAAAAGATCTTAAAGAGGACTCCATTTTGAGGAACGAGTGGTGTCTAGGGTAGCAACTAGTTCTGGTGATGTTGGAACTTCTCAAAACATGTTGATTTATGTGAAGAGGCTGGCTAATAAGACCACTCATTGCAACTGTTCCTCAAGAAAGGGTAAAAACAACCAAGTGAAAACGTATGATTGGCCAAAGGGATGGTGTAAATGGGATGAAAATAACCAAGGCGCATCTAACGAAAAAGGTTGATAGAATGGCAATCACGAGGGTTAAAATGGAAATGGGTTCATTTTGACACAAGCTTGAACCATACGGAACTATGCTTGGATTTCGTTTCACGTTTATACAAGCTTGAAATGAACAACTATGCTTGGATTCAGTTTCATTTTTACACAAGCTTAAAATGAAGAACTATGCTTGAATTCAGTTTCATGTTTACACAAGCTTGAAATGAAAAACTATGCTTGGATTCAGTTTACATGCCCCCAGCATGATGAAAGGGAGAGTCTCTTGTAACTAGATGGAAGTTGTTGCGGTGAAGCAATATGGTTATCCAACACCTTTTTGGCTTCATCCAGATAGGGACAAAGGTGAATGGGGTGATTCCCTTCACATAACCTACAAGGAAACTTAACTTTACCATTAGGTGCATGACCCCCAAGCTTCATTACATTCACCTAAGTAGACCACTCATGGCTATGAGGTGGATGGAATGAAGGTTCTTTTACGAGATCAAGTGAAAGACTCGACTGGGATTTTACGAGATCTAATCAAACACTCGAATTGGAACTTTTCTTGAGGGTCCTTGTTTCATTTTTTAACGAGCTTGACACAAGACAAGGAACTCTGTCATATCCTTGGTTTCATTTTTTAATGAGGTTGACGCAAAACAAGGAACTCTCCTCATGGACCTGTTTCATTTTTTAACGAGGTTGAAACAGTAAAAGAACTGTCCTCATAGACCCTTGTTTCATTTTTTTAACGAGGTTGACATAAGACAAGGAAATATCCTCATGGACGTGTTTCATTAAAAAATGAGGTTGGCACAAGACCAGGAACTATCCTCGAGGGAGTTGTTTCATTTTTTAATGAGGTTGACACAGTAAAATAACTATCCTTATATCCTTGGTTTCATTTTTAGCGAGGTTGACACAAGACAAGGAACTATCCTCCTAGGTCAATCACAACTCGTAAAAGGTCATGAAGGAGAGATCTGGTTCCAATGCCCCCAGTACATGATGTACAACATCACTGAATTGATCGTTAGTTAATGTAGGTATGGAATGGGTTGCCACATAATTGATCCATGGCAGGGAAGATACCATTGGTACAAAAGGACCATTTAGGGAATATGGTTGACTGGAAGCCATATTTGGACCAGGAAATGAAAGCTAGTCAGTGATGACAATTCTGCCTTCATGTAGGAAACAAATCACTCGAAAGAGTGTTGACAAAATAGCTCCCATGTCATAGACATAGTCATGCCCAAGAATTAAATTGTAATCTAAAGGTCCCGGGACTACCATCACATTCATATAAATGATTTTTCCTCCCAAAGTAATACGCAACTGAGGGAGCCCCCCTAACGGTTGATTGGTTCCTCTGTTAAAAGCCAACAAATTTTGGGTAACAGACACAAGCAGTGGTGAATCGAGCATTTTCCAAGCAGTTGAGGAAAGGATACTCACAAATGCACCTTCATCTATAATAGTGCCAGATACAATCATATTACAAACTTGTACTATGATCTAGAAAGGCACATAAGAAGGAAGACGGAATCCCGCTAGTCGATTCCAATCGAAGGAGGTGACCAGACTACTTGGAGGGGGTACTATAAGCACGGGAGTATTAACCCCTTGAGTTATGAGAGTGGGATGATTTTCCTCCTGTCTTGATGGAATAAGAGGATTGTATCCAAGCTCAATAGAATATAAAGAGACGAAAAGAACCTGAGTGGTGTCATACTCACTCTCTTCGAGAAAGGTACAATTAGCTGAAGGTGAAATCGGGTCAAATCTTACCTCAAATTGTTGATTTGGGTCGGGTATAGACTCATAGGATTCACTTTCAGAGAGAGTGGGTTTGTCCGACGGTTGATTTGAGTCAGTCAATTCATCAACTAGTGAAGGATTTAGGGAGAGTTTCCTGTAACCGGATGGAAATCATTGCGGTGAAGCAGGATGGTTATCCAACACTTTTCTAGCTTCATCCAAATAGGGACAAAGGTGAATGGGGTGATTCCCTTTACATAACCTACAACGAAATTTAACTTTTCCCTTCTTTCCATGAACTTTACTACCAGTAGTTGATGATGTGTCACCAACATGATCTCCAAAAGTTGATGACACATGATGATGTGAACGAGAAGACCATTCTTCTAAGATCTGAGGAATATCAGGACAATTTCAAAGAAGATGGTCTCCCACACAAAGTTTGCATGGATATCAAACTTTTTGAGGCTTGATGGATGATTTATCATTAGATGTTGCATTCAAAGCATTGGTTGCTTGGTTTCCCCTTTGTTGAATTTTCTTCTTCTTCTCCTTCTTAGCCACCTAGTTACTAGTACCAATACTTTCACTAGGCGAAGAGGAAGAAGGGGAGGAAGAAACAAATGAGGAAGAAGGAAAAGGGTCAATTGGAGGTTGACTTTGTCCAGTTGGAGGAATACTCAATTGTAGCAAAATCATGACATTTTGAACCAAGGAGGTTGAAAAAAACCATATTGGCAAGCCAATGGTAAATCTTGGAAGGGACAATGTAGCCATATAGGGAGCACCAATATTTCCGAAAGGAGGAAAAGGACTAGGATTCCCATCAAAAGAAATTCCTTGATCAGTGGACTTCGGATTTGTCACCATATGTTTCAACCTAAGATCAACTAAGGAGTGAGCGTGGAGGATGTTATCAGCGGTCAATTAATTTTATTTTAATCAATGTAACATAACAAAACAAAAGAGTGATAATCTAGAAAAATGTTTACCAAGCAACTGTGAATTGCAGAATACCTCCTAGCGAACCAAGAAGTATGGACAAGAAATCTCCCCAAATGCTGTGTTCGGTGTATCACAGTGTACAAGGTGGCCGACCCGGTTACCTAAGGATGGATAGCAACCTAGTGTTTTCCTCCCATATATACCTGAAAGTAAGTGGAGACCCAATCCGTATAAGCGTTGTCTAATGTAAAACGAAAAGTCAGAGCATTCCCATATACTTTACGTACTGTAACACCGCCCTATATACCCGAATGTATGTGGATGAGCTATGATATACTCACGTAAGTGGAATGAGGTATCACAATCGGGATGTATTGCCAGCAAGTTAGCGACAACTACTTTGTTTTATGACGCTGGAACACATCTCCAGCCTAGACCTCTAAATCTTTTTCGTTAGGTGACAATGCTCCATTAGGTAAATTGATGTTAATTTTAAGTTGATCTTGCTTAGGAATTTTCCTTTGAAGTTCACCACATGATGTATTTTGAAATTCCTAGGAATGTAACTATCATGATAAGCATTCTTTCCATTCAATTTAATGATGAAAATCCGAGCTACTTAGGGATAGGGAAATCAGATTTATTTTGATCAAAGAAAAAAGAGCACAATTTAAATGCAATTTCCCTACACTATTCCTATCATCACACACAAACTTTTTCAATGCAACATGCATGTATTTCTTTTTGATTTCCTTAATGTGAATATGAACAAAAAGGAAATATGCACATACAATCAATTAATCTTGCATAAGAACGAATAATTTTATGATAGTTCTAATTCAAAGGAAGAGAAGACTTTACAACAATTTCTTTCGAATGAAGATTAATCAATTATATCCCAACTTTGACTATTAATCGATAATGACAAAGAAAACATGAAGAAACATTAATCAATCCAATTCAAGTTGGGCTAGACCAAGAGATAAAAACTCATTTTTTGAGACATGACACTTATTGATCAATCAACAAATGGTCCAACAGATAAAATTTCACAAAAAAATCTTTCCCAAGGTGGGAAACTGATCCTAGGAGGATCAACGTAGCCCAGAGTGGGAGACAGTGTGCTTCAGAGCACTGTCCCAGAGCCAGGGGTGCTCTGTAGTGCACTGTGTCCCTCACAAGCCTGCGTTGGTGACAATAAACCATTTCAAGAGGTGACCAGGTGGATATTGGTGGCCACATGCCAATTCCACTTGGACCCCCACCATTGCTTCTTTCAGTTTTTCAGTTTCCTTAATTGTAGCAGAATTTACTATTTTTAGTAATTTTTCGAGTCCTAAACTTCCAGAGCCATTTTGAGGCCCTAAACGATGTTTTTTTGGAAATCTACTACGAGAAATTTTGTATTTAAAATCATCTTTTTTGTTTTAGCCCTCAGAGAGATCTTTCCAATGGGTTATCATGCGGGCCAAATGGAGATAATATGACCAAGTCACGACCCTGGGAAGTTGGCTGTCCAACTCACCCCAACGGGGCCCATAAACTCTTGGTGTTACATATCCTCGGGTTAGGGTTTTGGTTGTTTAGGGTTTTCACTTATTGTTCAATAATAAAAAGGCCCTTGAGACTCATTGCAAGGCGGTTCAGAGGCATGTAGCCGCCACATCTCTTCTCAGGGATAAGCTACCATCGCCCTAGTTGGTTTATTTCCATTTTTGTTTGTAAGCATATTTCAGTATTTTACATTAATGAAATGAAGTATTATTTCCATTGCATCTCTATGTTTATGGTTATATATGTAATTTGTTGCGTTTCTGTTTAAATCTAGATCAAGAGGCAATTTGACACAATTTTGACCAATTTTTCAATGTAAACAACTAAATTACAATCTATGAACACAAATAAAGTCTACAAGGATGTCTTAGGAGGTGGATAAGCTACTAGGAAAGAGGATTCTTCCCTAGTGGAGTCACCAATTTGTTTTGGAGAATTTAGTCTCTATGGATAAATACTAATTCCCTAGATAAGTCATTGTACCTAGAACAATAGTTTAAAGTGTTTTAGACTTTTCCTATAAACAATAGATAAGAAGAGAAGATAGAAGGCCTACCTGTAGTTTTGCTTTCCCCTCGTCTTCCTTGTATCGATTCCGTCACTCCTTCCTATATTTAATCCACTTGAAAAGTACCCTGTAAACACAATAGAAGACAAAAACTAATCAAAACATACGATCTATTGCATATAAGCAAAAGGAATCAGAAACAATTCACACATATAATCATTATGAAAGAATACAAACATATGGAAAAAGGTTCGAACACTTTATTAGATAGAAGAAGGAATTACAACCATCAGTGTCTGATTCAAAGCCATTCCTCCAGCTTGGATACCATCCACATCACATCAAAAGCAAGACAATCTTGTAGCATCACAAAATTTGCTCCAAAGCTAAGTCTCATAACAACATTATCTCCTTACAATTCAACATAATCCAACCCCCTGATCACTTAGATGAGTTCAATTTATAGGAAGGTGAATGAGGTTTTTCCATTAATGGTGGCATTAAATGGCCTTCCATACTTAGAATTAGTTCCATGGAGGAAGGGATGAGAGGATAGGATGCACCTTAACTCATTCCTCATCCATTTTTGAGCTCATAGGAGTTGATAAGATAGGGAAAATTCTAGATGACTCCAAAAGATAAGAATATTCCCGAAACCCTATGTGAATTTGACTCATTCACGCCTAGTGCAGGTGAAAGGAAGCCTAAGTGCTTTGCAAAGCACCTTGGCAGTGGCACCTTCATAAGGGCTTACCTATGCTGGTGCCTCTAGAGGCAATTTCTGGATGTCTTCAGGTCATGAAACTGTCTGGGAAGGAGGAATTCAAAGGGGTGACTTGTTTAGGGCATGAAACAATTGAATTTAGGGTTTGATGAGCCCTAAAACATTGATCTAAACATTGGGATTTCATGTGCCCAAATGGATCTATAATAGGGCTCTAGGCCTGAAACATTGCATAAATCCTAAAGACACAGGCACAACACTAGGGAAAAAGTCCTGAGAAGCTCCCTTATCCTTATTATGGGAGCACATAGAGCCTCCCAGACACACCCCTATCCATATCAAGGGAGTGCCTAGGGGTTTGATGCACTAAAACTTTAGTTGGTCTCAAGGACTGATTACCTAAGTGGTTGGGATGACTCATGGGAGATTTATTGCTGATTGGGAATGTTTGTGTGGTGTGTTTTTGTCTATTCCACTTCCTTAAGGTGACTAAGGAGGTTGAATCATATCATAGTAACCCCTCATCATATATTTACCTTGGTTGGTCAGTTACTTAGGTAGATCTGGAATGAGGTTGTTACAATAGGTCACATATTTGCAAATGAAATGAGTCGTTTGGCCACACAATGGTTCAAAAATCACTTGTCCATATAGGCTGCAAGTAAGACTTATAGACTACAGATGAAATTTACGTGTGGATACACGATTATGTAATAAAATACATCTAAGTTAGATATGATCCCATGAAACCCTCATGATTTTTTACTCTAGCAGATACTCAACACGGTATCAACATAGCGAGTCACTGATTTTTAGTGAATATTAAAAAATAATGTGTCAATAATATAGGTCTTCAAGAGTTTTAAAAGTTATTTCTAGTCTATTTGCACAGATGGGTCTCAATGTCCATGACTTGTTGCAAGAGGAGCTATCCAATAAACCTTTTATTAGTGTGGATATTTTTCCTTGAAAATAAAGCCGCAAGTTGTTTTTGAATTTTTCAAAAGGGTCTTTGCATTAGAATGCAACAACGTTGCACCAAAATACTCTTCAAAATATGCACATAATAGTTTTATATTCAGAAATTTGTTACTGAAATGAATTTCAAGTTTTTTTTCTTTGAAGAATTGTGATATAACACTCCAAACAATATGAGCTTTTGACACCCATATCAGTGACAAATATATATCTCAGAATATTTGTAGTGTTTCGACTTTTTATTATCATTATATGCTAATGCTCAAGACCTGCAAGAGTTTTCAACGCTAAATGAAACCCACATAATCAAAGGAAAAAAACTATGACCTAGAAATCATTGATAAATTTATTCACATTGTGTCTAGTCCCACTAGCACAACTAGTTGAGGATGGGCCTTGTTAGCAACGGGACTCAAGATCAAACCTCATGGAGTTGGTTGTATTGGTGCTAAGGGGAGGAGACATGCTAAAATACAATCATCTTATGGTTAGTGTTTCCTGGGCTGGGTGCGATCCCCAGGTGACTTTGATGGCTTAGATGCCCCTGGGTCATGGTTTATCAAGCCATGGGTCAAGCCTGGAGGAACACAAACAACTTGAAAAACAAGAAAAATATTATTCCCATTGCTTTTCAAAGTCATAGGTGGTGAACAAAATATTTCATACTAAATATCTTCACACAACCGCAAAACTTCCTTAGAGCCTCTTGGATATCCACGAATTAATCACCTCCCATCAAATGAGCGAGGACACCTCTTTATAATATTTTATAGAAGATTCAAGGAGGTATGTCCCACTTTCAGAGGAAGGAAATCATAAATTTAAAATATTTTGAGCCAAAGCTTAGGGTCCATGTCTATAATCTTTATGCCTTCTTTTCTATTTAGTTTTTCCTTTGATTTTGGGACCATGATTTGATAAACCCTTTCTTCATATTTAATAAATATTAACACATTTCATAACCACCCTATATAACATCATTTAATTTACTTAATGAAAAAAAACCTATCCTTACTTGGTTGTTTCCATTTAATCACTCTTGGTGCCACATCATCACACAATCAATTGAATTTTTCCACATCAGCAACACTGTGGGGGTTTCGACCACTAGTTGGGTATGCCAACTCTTTTTCTCAAATCGTGAAGGCCCATGGGGCACTCCACATACCACTGGAATCAACATGATTAGGAGAAAATGATGAAGAGAGCATTTAAGACAAGCTCAGTGGTATGCTACTTCAAAAAGCTTCAACAAGTATAGAGTGTGTCCATCATTCAGGAAACTAAAACCCAGGGTTAGGGTTTTAACCAGATGCATCATCTAGATGCATCATCACCTACATACGTTCTCATGCTCTTGATTTGACATCAATGACATATTTCACACCTACACCTGCCCCTGCTTTGGCATCAACAACAACATATTCAACAATCGTTATCTATTCATATACTTAGTAGCCTATGAAACCTTAGGTATTTGGATCTATGGAATCTCCAAAAACCTTATAAGATACGAAAAAATATGCATTTCATATCAAAACTTAACCATGACATCTAGTCTAGACATCATGATTAGTTTCCTCTAAAGGCAGAATATTCATATCAAACATAATAGGATTCCCATTGCTCTGATTCTGTGGAGAAAAAATATGTTATAAAATTTACCTTTAGTTCTTCTAGAATTTGTCTGAGGGAGTTCATCTCATCCTCCATTCACATTCACTAAAAATGGTCATCCATAACATTTTCTCACACCATCATTGTCATTTTTGAAGCTTGTTGGAGCTTATCCCAAGTCAAAGATTGATTTTCGTTAGCCATGACCATATGCTACTCCAAAGTGAACTCATGCAAATCGGCACTCTACAAACCTTTGCATCATCAATTCATGTTTGGGAGTAAAAATTTCCAAGAGAGGGAGGTTGAGCTCCATTCAATTTTAATTTCCATGACCAAAGAAAAAATTTCACCCCAAGCGAGCCACTTATTCACACTCTAGACTGAATTAATAGCAATAAAATAAGAACATAGATAACCCTATTCTTTATAGGAAGGAGTGATATCAAACCTTCCATGTATTTTTCCAACATATTAACCATTCCAAACAAAATATATGCCAATAAAACTATCAATGGGCCCCCACGCCTCTTGTGGTAGAGATCATGTAATGAGACTAATAAATTAGAAGAGTGAAAATGGAGCCAGGTCACCCTTGAATTGAGTCCACCAATGAAAATTACCTCCTTCCTTAAGAGGAAGGCACACTAAATCGATGAAATAACACTCTAAGAGTTGTAATTATTCTTGAAATAATAAAGAGGGTGCCTATGTAAGGAGACTCCACCAGCACACCTCGACACCCTTCCCTAAATGAAATTTGCTTAGCATACATCCATAATTCTATCTGAAGAAACAATATATGCCTCTTAATAACTATCACATTGCCCATTACTCCTCTATGAACATAGGAGCACACTCTACTTGTAATAATATTGAACCTAAGTCCCATTACAGTAAATTGAGTGATATTTGACATGGTGAACATGCTAAGGGGCAACGAAGGCTACTCATTATTCTCGTTCTAGAAGGTTCTCTTTATTTCTTTGTTAAATGCAATGTCACATATCCTCATATCTACATCGATATTTAATGGAGAAGGCCCTAAGACATTAGAACCCCACTCCAAAGGATATAATGAATAATCCAAGACATTTTTATGGTATGGGAGAAAAGGCTAGAGATCCATTTATCACAAGTACCCCTTCCTCCAAACTCACAACCATATTTGTGAATTTTTCAGCTATAAAATTGTGCATTCTCAAACATGGAAAAATATGATATTGGAGAAGGCCGATTTTGAGTCTATGATAATTTGTAACTTGCAATCTTTGGGCACTTTTCCAAGAACATGGCATTTAATCACTATCTACGAATTTCCCAGCACCACCAAGTCATTATTTTTTCTTCTTTATTCAAGAGGAGCCCGTGCAATAAGACTATGTCTCTACCAAGTTATTTGCAATTTTATCAAGCCCCCATATATTGTTCATTTCTAGATTTCCATCACCATTTAGAATGACCCCTCTTGCTCAGGCTACCCCTAGATTCTTTTTGAGGTTCCATCAAAGCTAAACAAGAAGGAGGCTTGCAATTTCTTCCATTCCATAAATTCCTCTTTGTCAAGTATCAATTTCCACCACTCCATAGGTATTAACATGGATTCATTGCTATAAGGAAACCATGAAAGAAGAGAAAGGATCCACTCTTTTTCTTGGAGATACAAATCTCCCATATCAACAAGAAAATCAAATATCTTACAAATTTTGGCACAAATAACACAACCCTCAAATCAATTGAGTGTCGATAGGGATTCACATCATATAATATATTATCATTACATGTGAGCCAAACCTTCCAAAAATATATTTTAGAAACACCAACCATATTTATTTGAAGGAAATTTTACTTCTGAGGTGTGAATTATAACAACCTTCCCATGAGGAGAAGAGAGAAGGAATGACCAAGCCATTTAATTCTTGAATAAAGAGAAGAGAGATCATGTTGTTAGACTTATCAAGGAAATACATAATGAAGAAATAGATGTGAAATTGTTTCATCTTGTTCAAGACAAATATAGAAGCATGAAGGGATAGCAATACCCCTTTGTCATATATTTTCTAAAGTTAATATTTTTGCATGTGCTAGGAGCAAACAAAAGGAATTGAGTTTCAAAAGATTGTTTAGATAAGAAACATGAGACCTCACTCAATACTTTGGAATGTTTCTGAATTGGGATCTTGGTAAACCCACTCATCTTTTACATCTTATTCCTTGGGGAAAAACCTACCAATAATAGTTTCAACTTACATACCTAACCCGAGAGGTGTTGTGGTGTGTTATCCAAGTCCCAATGAATTAATGAATCATCCTTGTCCCAAATTGAGATGTCGGTGAACATGGTTTTTCCTTTGTAGGCCATCCAATTTCTTAAGGAAATGATCTCCTAATGTCTTTCAATAGCCTTCCTCTACAGTATTTTATCGGTTCAGAGGTTGATTTGTTAACCATTCCATGGGTTTATTAATATGTTCTCATTAAATAAATCCATTGAAGAAGAAAAGGGTTTCCATATGGATAATCCCCCCTTTGGATCCAAAGGAGAAGTAAGACTATAATCCATGCACTATGGGAAATATTTAGTTTTCAAGACTTCGTTCCACTAAGAAGATTTGTTAGAAATGTACTGTGAAACCATCTTACCCTGTAAGTAATTGTTCATCAAGGAGAGTGATATAACCTAAAAAGTAATCACCTAGCCACATTTTACTAGAATGATCGAAATACACCATGTAGTAGGAGTTTTACACATTAAAACCCACTTTCACCTTAGGAAATAATTTAGTGAACTGATTTTCGTAAATTATTTCCATTTAATTAATTTACCCACATGAAAATAACCAATAAATCTATTTAATTTCATGTTTTTATGTCAAGGAAAAAAGCATAATTTCATTTATAGAGTAAACAAAACTACATTTTGTGTATACACATCCATGCATGTATTCAAGAAGGATCTGTCTAGATCCAGCCAATGGTATGACATGAGAAGAAATAGTCCATTAGTTCAAGATCGTCATATACATAATTAACCCATAACGGTCTAGATGTAGGCTATCAAAAGAGATAACTTCGACAATATATAACCTAACAAAGCTATCCAAAAATTCTATGTTTAAGGCTTATAACACAAAGCTAAAAAAGGACTATCAAAATTTACAATACGGAGATAACAATAATGTAACTAGAAACTATATCAAAGTGTCATGATTTTCCCTAAATGGATGATGGTAGAACTAAAAGTGATCATCATTCAACATTTTCTTCAATGAGCCATAATCCCAGACCAAGTTAACGACCCTCCTTAGAAAGTCGATCTTCCTCTTGATTTCACTCCCTATAAATATGAGTTCAAGAAAAATATGCATAAGTGAGTTTTATCCTTAGAAAATCCTCCGGAATGTGTAAAAGGAAAATGTGAATATACTTACCCAATTTTGTGAAAATAACTAAAAAATATTTTCACTCACATTTTCTGTTTCCATAAGAATAATTAAATATATCATTATTTATTTATTTTTCCTTAATCATTTCACTTTTCCAATAGAAATAATTTTTTAAACCATTATTTAATACTTATTTCTAACTCATTTGATCATTTCACCCAGAAATAATTAATAAATCCATTTTAATGTATCAATTATTTCACCCACTTTTCTTAATAATGTCAATTATTCATTATTTTTTTAATTAAATAAATAAATATTACTAACGATTTCTTTAATCTTTTCCTCTCCCACAATTTTAGCATGAAAATGGAGTACAAATGATTGGAAGCCGAAAGGAGAGGAATCCTTGATCCATAACAAGTTAGATATTTCTCAAGGGATGATGGGACCATATTCAAGCTCATCAACTAGAACACAAGACTCATCTCCTTCTGGATTCTCTCTTCCTCCGAATGAATATGTCAAATTGAAGTTTAATGTCTCTTCGAAAGGAAATCTAGGACCAACTAGGTTTGGGGGTATTCTTCAAGATGGAAATGCGAACTCAATTGGCTTGTATGTTAGGTATTGTGGGTTCACTACAAACAATGTAACAAAGTTCAAAACATTAGATAAATCCCTTTTATTATCCAAGTGGTTTGGGGTTTCCAACATTGAAATCATAGGAGATTCCCAACTGGTGTTCAATGCAATTCAAAATATCATTAATGGTTCCCCTATCTCCAAAGTCATGTTGGCGTCTTGAGCTATGAGCATCACGAATTCAAACCCTTATTTTCTCATTCTATTGATGGTGCTGGACCCACCAACATGTCAAAGGGATCTCCCCAGTAAGAAGTCCCAATTAGACCTCAGACCATTTAGTGTAGGAGTCCCAATAGTGGGTTGTAAGGTAATGCCTTGACTGCGATGTCGCACAGAGGAAAGTACGATAACTCTATCAGTAGAAAGGGTGTGACTGATGCAAAGAGTCAAGGAATGTGTCCGAGAGGTTCCAACATTTCGAAGAGAGAGGAAGGTGAAGGTGAGTTCCAAGTTGAAAGGGATCAGTACCAACTCAGCTAAGAACACACCACACGAAGGACATGCACATCTTCTAGTGGATCAGTCCACTTGGATGCGGCAGTCACAACATACAAGGTAAGATAACACAAACAACACTCATGTATCAGTACGAGATGAGTGTGATGGTTGATATATCAAGGTTCATAAGGGTCTGTTTAATTTCGGGTAGAGAAGTTGACACAGACGGTGACAACATTAACAATATATGCAACACATTAACAACAAGATTCATATAATTTCATATAAATCAGTTCATATACAAGTACGCAAGTTTAACAACATATATCATTAAGGAAACTAGAACAGTCCAACTACAATAACAACATATGCATGAAAATGTGCTAGATCTTATTATTAAAGAAGTGTAAGTCACAATCATACAATGCACCATGTAAACCTATTAGACCCAACAGTGGAATGTTATAGCCACATCCACCTGCTCCTGTAAAGAAATGTACTAGCTTCGTGCAGTGGAGAAGCCACGGCGCATTACCATACTATCCAAGCCTTCTTCAAGATAGTCTTAGTAGAAGCTTGGTTGACCAAAAGCCTTTACAATGTGTTATGAGGGACTATTTATAGCAAAGGGTGGGGTGACCCTTAACACTCGCCTTTGTGACAATTCAACTACCCTCATGACTCTTCACCTAATCTGTGACTGTTACATCTAATTGTTGACACTTGACTTACACTTGACATGACTCAACATTACAATGAACATGTACTCATGTGAGACAACATGGCTTGAGCAAGCCTTGCATGACATCACTAACACTCAGTCCACTATGGTGAGACCAACTCTTTGACATGCTTGTGATGGTGAAGTTGGTGAGCTAATGCTAAGCTTGGTCATCCTTGATGATGAGCATGTACCTCATAGTGACATCTT
This sequence comes from Pinus taeda, assembly GCA_000404065.3. Taxonomy (NCBI): domain Eukaryota; kingdom Viridiplantae; phylum Streptophyta; class Pinopsida; order Pinales; family Pinaceae; genus Pinus; species Pinus taeda. The sequence goes on along the minus strand of APFE031276390.1, from coordinate 5,675 downwards.
ACTGAAGCGAACTTGTGTCTCCATTGCAATTGGTGCATTTGTTCAGCCCCTTCATCCAACTCATCTGCTAACATGAGCGTGGTCTTCTTCGGTATTGTTGAACTGGCGACACACTGATGCACAATGTCCGTGCTGATCTTCAAGTGTGTGCTGGTGGTAATGTGAATCAACTTGCTGAAGTGCATGTTCAACCCCAGTTGGACTTGCTTCTTGTCTTCGCCTTGGTGAGTGTGTTGAACGGGTTCTATTGCATGTGTGCACTCAACGACATGCATGTTTCTGGATCCTTTGCATGCGGCCAACAACACTGCTCACCATGTTTACTCTGTGTCAGCTGCTGGGGTGGATCCTTAACTTGTATTGGTGAAGTTTCATCTGTGAGTGCATGTTGTGCCCACTTATGTTCTTGTTCTTAGTGCAACTCATTAGATTGTATGTGTATCTCCATGTTCTTCTTGAGTTGCTGCTTTAGCACATGCAACTCCTTCTTTGTTCCATCTTTTGCCTTCATACGATCTTCATGTTGCGTCGTCACTTCATAGTCTGAGTCTCCAAAGTTGCTTTCATTATCAGTGGATCTACTCATTCTTGTAACTTTGCTCTACCTCTATGTTGTCAACAACCTTCCTCTTGCATTCGCTGCGTTCACTTCGTTCATTATGTTGCCTTCAACTGTTGTTCATGATGTTTCTCACTGTGATGTTGCTACTTGATGTCCTTGTCCATGAACAACTTGATGTCTTCGTGAGTAGGCAAGCTCATAGACACTTGAATGGTGTCTTCATCTCTACTCTCCGAGAAGCCATTGTACCTGTACTGTTGAGAGGTAGATGAACACCGAAAATAGCTAGAGATATGGAAACAGTCATAGCAAGCAATCTATCAGTCGAAAACAAGAATGAACATGAGAACTAGCTTGCAACATACCTGGGTGAATAATCATGAAGGTTGCGCAATTTCAGCTGGGAGGTTGGGAGACTGACTACCAATACTGAACAAGGCACAGTTTGGGCTGCTAAGAGACTAAGTGACTACTAGAACTAGGTAATGCACAGTCCAGTCTGGCTATTAACTACTAGGATTGCACATTGCACAATTGCAGTAGGGAAGGACTGTTGGCCCAATGATAGATTTGCGCAATTTCTTGAGCCAAGAAGCTACCATCCTCCAAAAATGCTCAAATAGTCATGGATTCAAATGTTGGGTAGGAATGTGCAAATCTGGAGAGGAAGGTGAGCCTTCCTTTCCTAGATACCACAATGTGGCCTTGGTGAAAGCAGAGCCCGAGCCAAGGCTAGCCTGACTTGCCAATAGGAAATTGAAAGCAAGTAAGTCCGTGAATGAATGGTGACACTAAGTGATAGTAGAAGTGATAAGCAGTGCATGCAAAACATGAATGGAAGATTCAACAAATAGATTAACATGCCTGTGGGTGAGGTTGTTCACCAGTTGGGTGAATGTCCGTGCAAAACGATTTCATGCATGTGACAACAGTGAGATAGCGACAAAAATTGAAACAGAGCTAGGAGAAGCTAAAATACATGTAAACTACAACAGGTGTTAAAAGAAATCAAGAAAATGGCACTCACAAAAGTGAATACACAAAAAGTGATAGAAATGCATCACAAGGCATGGGAAGTGAGCTTACCCCAAAACAGTTGAGCTGAATGTGCCGAATGCTCCTAGATGTGATGTGGGATGTTAGAGCTACAAGGTTGATGTGAGGAATGAGCTCTGCAGCATCTGGTTGATGAGTTTTTATAACATCGAGGTTGTGACGTGCATGCCACAAATATAGGAGAAGTGACACTTGGAGGGAGAAGCAAGGGATGCCTTTGCATGCTGCCTTGGGAGAAACAACCCATGCCAAGTCTATTTTTCTCAGTCCCGGAGGGAACTAGTCAACTCAGCTGCACATGCAAGAGACTACTTGACTGATGGAGAAAATTCTCATTTCTGGATAGGAGCTGGGTTAGTTGCCTAGGAGATTTGTGCAATTTCTAGGCTGAGAAAATGACTACTGCCTAGATTTTTGCAAATCCTGGGCTGAACAGCCTGCTTCTAGGAAAATTTGCACAAATCCTACTAGGAGGGTTGGCTGGCAGGATTGCACAATCATGGAGCCCATTAGGCTATTATAGAGGATTGCGCAATATCTGGAGGGAGGGTTGGTTTCCCTCTAGAAATGTGCAATTTTCAAGGGATGTTGCTCAGCCTGCAGCTAGACCAAGTCCGGGTGAGCATCCTATGGGAAAAGATCAAATTGTGATCAACAAGCTGCCTTTGAGAAAGAAAGACGCTAAAGCTTGAGGACTTGACGAAGCAAGGCAAGCTGTTATGAAGGTTGGTAAGGAGGCTCCAAAATAGGCTAAGGAAAAATTTTGGAGGGTGGTCGTAGCCACTACAACACATTCCCTTACACAATAGCCTCCCACACTATAAGGTTAGGGAACTAGATGGAAAACTAGCTACTGAATTGGGGTAATCATGAGTGTAATCCAGAATTTTCCGCTTCGTTCCCCCCTCCTTTGAATCTCGGGGATATTCATATGCTAACAAGCATAATTGAGAGAGATAGGCTCTCCCAAATGGGGGGTGATGTCATAGGTGAATGGAGCATAGGGTGGGGCATTAAATCACATTCTCACATGTCATAGGGGTTAATGATGCATGTCAAAGAAGCCTCTCAAGGCAAATGGATGAAGATGCTTCTAAATATTTTAAGATTTATATTAGCAACCCATGACCATTCAATTCATTGTTTCTTATGCATGGTGACAAGAGTAAAGGTAGAAGAAAAAATAGGTTAGGTGAGTAAAGGTGGAAATTTTCTCTTTATTCGTTTCGTAATTTAATGTTTTGAAATATGTAGTTAATTTTTTGTCGATGAGTCTAACAATTCAACATAAATTTACACCACATATTTGGGTAATGAGATCCATGTATCCTAAAAGGAATGCATGTAGCAGACCTAGACTCACATGTTACCACCTTGGTTACAATGTCATCCACATCCTAGATAATTTGAGATAAGTGATTTATCTTCCTCTAACAAATAATCCCTTCATTTAGCCATTTTGTTAGAGGATGGTTCTGTAGATACCAGAGATTATTAGAGGAGTGGTATTGGCAACATTGAGGGGGTTTTAGTGCCAATAAGTATTGATATTGAAATAGAAGAAACCTATAAAGTCAATGTAGTACTTAAATAGTGTGTACTAGGTGGTAGGCCATGCATGTTCATGTAGATATGCCAGATAAATCATTAATCTATGAGATTACTATAAAAGAGCATTATTTGACCCTGCAAAATATTGAATAATTAAACATTGCTAGTGTGGACAGTGGTTCAAATCATTATGGACCGTGGCTTAGAGATATTTATCAATAATTAACACATAGACAAAATATTAAAAACTTCTACTTTATATCATTTCTATGTCAAATGCACAACATTTTATTAACAAAGTGATTGAAAAAATAGGATGGTCAATGCATTGAAATGGTATAAACCACCTTGTACTTGAATCAATTTACTATATAATCATTTTGTTAGGTTTTAGAACTATTCTATTTTTATGTTTATAGTTATATTTATGAATCAACCTACGAACATTATGAAAAAATTTCATTTGGAAAATTTTCATTCATAACATATTATTTTCCTTTCACTCTTATAATCGCATTTTCTCGTTATACGATAAAGAGATACTGGAACAAAGATTTAAGAATATTGGTTTGTTTTTTTGTTTTTGTTTTTTTTTGTTTTTCTTTATTTCAATGAAATTTGATTAATTTGTTTCTTCTTTATTGGTTTTTTATAAAAATGGTGTGGCATTAATCCATTTCATGATGGAACAAATTTAAACACTAATTTATTTTGCAATTGTGTATCCTTGTATAGAACACAATATTATTTACTACAAAATGCTAAAAGTAACTACAAAACACTACAAAATGATCATAAAAATATGTTATTGAGACTTCTAAGTAGTTGTACTATGATCACAAGTTGCTATAAAACCTTGTGAAACGTGACATGGCTAGCATAGTAAAATTACATATAGCATTCTATAGGTGTCAATAATATAATTTCGTTGCATATAAGGATGACAAATAAACACTTCAATTTGCATTACATTGTGTACTAAATAATATATGTAATAAATTTTCACAAAAACATTGAGGAAAAAAAATACAAAATTAAAGAATTAAAATAATCAAAATAATTAATTAAAATAATCAAAACAAATAATAATTACAAATAATAAAAACAAAGATAGTATAAATCAAAATGTAATAATTAATTAAAAAGAATATATATGAACATAATGTAAAATAAATCATTAAAAGTTAAAAGAATAAAATAACAAATATAAAGAATTAAATAATCAAAATTAATTAGAAAAGTAAATTACAATTGTAATCAAAAATAAACAATTAATTTAAATAATACAATAGTAATTAAATAATATGAAGTAAAAATACATAAGGTTTAAAATAAATAGAATGAAAATAACCTTAACTCAAAAAAATAAAAAATTCACAAATAAAATCAAAATTGACAGAATATAATAAAACAATTAAAATTATAATTAACAAACACTAATAATTGTTGGCTAAACATCTCATACACCTCTATATATATTTGAAAAATAAGATCTCTTTTAACAATTTTTCACATCCTGAAGATGAACCATCGTTGCTGGTTCGAAACGTCGATTATAAAAGAAACCTAATACGATGAATCCGGAAGAAGGTCTAAAAAAGTCTACAAAATCATGAAACTCGTAAAAACCTCAAAAACAAAAGAAAAAATCATTTTCTCAAAATTAAAATAAAATGGTGCATTTTATTAACAAGAAAAATGATAAGTACTCATATTAATTCAATAAATGTTATCAATATCCATACATACTACCCATGTTGAAATTACGAGTGGTCAAATCAATCATATGCGGGTGACCAAGGGTGCACTATGTTTTGTTTTGAGAACTAAGTAAAAGCTAAAATTATACGAACATTATTATTTATTATTTATTGGAAATAGTAAATATAACTTTTAACATGATTTTATATAAATTTGTTTTTTCCTAACTTTAAATACTTTCCTATTTTATTAAAATAGATTTCAAAATAATTTGAAAATAAAATAAATAATTGAAAATTTAATTGATATATAAGTGTAAACAAATTTAAAATATAATTATTTTTTTTAAGTTCGACATTATATTACTTTGAAAAAGAGTACAAGTATCATTATTTGGTGATCGTCACTGTCCCACAGGAAACTAGCTCATGGCCACTAATTTAATGTCTTGAGATTGCAAATACTATGTTGGACTAGAGTATCATTAAGTGCTAGAAACAAGACTGAAGATGGATTACAAAGAACTACAAAAACGCCATGAAATTGACTCTTAACATTGCAATTAGCTAACAAGGAGGTGTAAGGAGAGTACAAAAAGTTGCAGCGGTGGGCTGCCAAATGAAGGTTGCATCCATGAACACTGCCAGGACTTCGAACCACTGACATGATCCATGCTACTAAAGTAGAGTAAGACGCAAAAATGCCTCGACCTACTACCATGTTGTAGCCACAAACTCGATTGATTACACCCAGAAAAAACCTCGTTGCATATAAATTTAAAATATAATTATACTTATTAACTTAT
>APFE031276386.1:103257-123706 GCA_000404065.3 Pinus taeda | reverse complement strand
ACAACTAAACTATTACTAATGTAAAACATAAACCTCTAATTAATACCAACCCAACACAAAGTCATTAGTAAATACAATAATAACTAGAAAATCAAATTACTACATTACACCATTATCTTACCATGAAATTTAGTACCACAATGTACATAACTACCTAATTTGTTCAGCTGATTATCTCCTACCTAATAAGCAAATGGTCGGGCCTATCAACTACAATTTTTTCACGATTAAAAATACCCCTTCAAAAGTGAGTACGATCACCGAAAATAGAATAGAAATGGAAGAACCAGCAAACTTGATGTTCTCGCTCAAGAAATCAACGACGATAACGATAATAATCCCTCTGTCAATCTTCATCGTGCGCAAAGGATGACCTTCTCCTCTCTCTGTCAAATTGCAACTTTAGCGACGACGAATCTCTGTCATTTTCATCAAACTTATACCCTTGTAAAGCTTGCATGGCAGTTGCGGCACATTTAGGGTTATCGAATTCCACAAAGCACAGAACAACTACAGCACTCGCTGATTCTCCCTCTCCATCTCCACGAGATCTTTTGGATTCCTTGGGCTTTTTAACAATCCTCACTTCTTTGAAACCGCGGAATTGGCGAAATATGTGAGCTGCTTCTCTACTAGTGCAATCGCTTGGCACACCCATGACAAACAATGTGTTGGATGCATCTTCTGGTAGATATGGAAGATCATCCGCAGGTTGCCTCCTCCCAATTAATGGGTCTAGCCGATGGCTATCAGACCTGAAATTAAAACCCTTATCTTCTCTTAACCTATTTGAATATGTAGGCGGCTGAGTCTGCGAAACAAAGCGATGGTCATCAAGAAAAGGAAGAGAAGGAGCACGAACATGATCATCCAATAAGCGAACATCTAGTCTGTCACCACCTCTGTCATCAACCCTGAGGTCTTCGCTAGGGTTAACGTAAAAACCAGACAATGACGTATCACGAGTATAGTCATAATCATAATCATCGCGGGGCCGCTTGGCGAGTACGGATCTTTGCCAGTCCCTTTCTCTCTCAGCGGCTGTTGATCGGAAAGCCCAAAAATAACCGGAAACAAACCCTTTTATTGCCCAATGTCGATGCTCTTGTAGAATTTACGATGTAGATGTATTAATATAGGGAGTATGGAACGCGAATATACATATATATTTTACGGTGCTCATGTTTTTATGGTCGGCCCATTTTAATTGTTATACTGTCACCAGCCAAACCCGATGATCCATCATTTGTCGTCTTTAAATGTTTAAATCTCAAAATTGTGGTTGTAATATTGGGAGTATGGTTGGTTCTCCTGTTCACCAGCATTTAATTTCACGGGATACTTGTGATAAATCTCAAGATGTGGACTACCTCTTCACCTAAAATCTCTGTTCTTATAAAATTATGAAGTTTCTAATATATTTGACTTAACCACGCTTAAATTCATTCACAAATTACCGATTCATCGTGACTTTAAATAAATGAATATAATCAAAATATTTTGAACTTTGAAATTAACAGATCTTATTCTTGCTGAAGCCTAAGTTGTATTTGGAACATATATTAAGCCTCGCTTGTGTTTGGAACATAACAATCCCATATATTGCTCGGGATTTTGTTTACCAAGATGTCGCTAAGTTCATCAGACTTTTATTAATGGATAACATTTAATTTTCTATCTGCCACATTACGTATTTTTGTGGAAAAAATACTCCCTTCTATTTACATATGTGGTCTACAAATACTTTTGTTGAGGGAGGTAACTATCTCCTTTTCTGGTAAGTGTTTTATAGTTTTTATAAAGTTTGGTATCGGTATTTATTATAAAATAGTGAATAAATATTATACGTTAAAAATTAAAATTTTGTAAGAATGTTTGTTATGAAATGGTGAATAAATATTACTGGTATATTTATTGTAAAATAATAAAAAACTATTATATATGAAATGTAAAATTTTGTATAAATATGTGTTATAAAAAGCTCAATAAATATAATAGGTAAAAGGCAAGAGATTTTATGTAATTAAGTGAAATATTTTATTATTAAATTTAAATAAATTTAAATAGGTTTAGTGTAACTTTTATTAAATAAATAAAAATTATTTATCTTTTACACTAATTTGTTTTGGGTTAACATTGGATTTAACACATTATATTAAAACTCACCATTTTAGTGTTAAAATTGGATTCAACATATGATATTAAAATTGATATTTTCAACTTCAAACTGTCAAGGTTTTTCTCTACTTTATATCATTGTTACCTACTCTTGTGTAAGCTAACACTGAATTTTACAAATAACAGGGACTCAATTTTACAAATAACAAGGAATACTAAATATCTTTTGCATGAGTTCATTAACATTGGATTTAGCATGTCATATCATATCAAAGGTTATATTTTCAATTTTAACATTCAATTTAACACATTATAAAAACATTTCTTTGAAACATTTCTCTCAACCACCAGAACTACATCCAATTCATAGTGGAAGATGGACAATTATACTCTACCTTCTTCTAGATTTAAACCTGTGACCTCTTATTAACCATTAGGCCTACTCAAGTATGTTAATTATCATTTTTATTATATTTATGGTCATACAGATAATCAAATTAGAATTACAATCTACTAAAATATAAGTTTTATTTTATTAAAAAAATGAAATAGCAATTACAATTTACTATCAATAACTTTACCACTATCCAATTTGAGTATAATATATTAGTTAGATAATTTAATATTTAAATGAATTTATCATTATCCATTTTCACTTTAAATTAATGGTTGAGACAAAGAGTCATTGTGGAAAGTTTATAATATATTCGCTGAGATAGTTTATTATTTAAATGAATTTATCATTATCCATTTTCCCTTTAAATTAATGGTGGAGACAAAGAGACATTATGGAAGGTTTCTTTCCATCAATAAAAGAGAGTTAAATTGAAATAATTTAATTTCAATAATATAACAATCATATAATTCCCACATGGTTTAAGAAACTTGGTTACAAGGTGTTTTGTTAAGAAATTCTATGGTAAAAATGTCACTAGTTCGAAACCCTATGGACACAAATCCAAAGCATGAGTTTAGTGTGGCCTAGATCACGTGTGATCCCTATGTGATTTGGGATCTTAGATTCCTCTAAGTGGAAGTCTCTCAGACCATAAGTGTAATGTTCCCAATGGAAAATAATAGTAAATAACAGAGACATGCACTAAGCTACAATAATAGGAAATTCACACATGTATGCAGAATTAGCAAACCACACACTATGAGTAATAAATTTGAGTCATTTTTTTTGTAAACTTGCGAGGACTATATCTTCATCATGTCACTAAGCTACAATAATAGGAAATTCACACATGTATGCAGAATTAGCAAACCACACAGTATGAGTAATAAATTTGAGTCATTTTTTTTGTAAACTTGCGAGGACTATATCTTCATCATGTCCAATATATCAAGGCAGGGAATTGAATGATGATTTCACATCAAGGAGTGCTTTAACAAAGCACATGATCACCATCTGTCCAAGACCCCATGGACTTGAGTTGTTTTATTAATATCAATGCTAGAATTGAGTAAAAAATGAGTGGAATGATGGAACATAGGCTTGCTTCTACAAACATATAAGCCAGGTGAAAGATATAGATCCTACATGGTAGAAATGACTTAAACTTGTAACTCATATTGTCCAAAAAATTTGTTGTTATTGTTATTGCAAGAGTTGATTTGGTATTTTTGTGCTAAATATTGCTCCAAAAATTATGAAAATATAATATGTGGCTCCTTACAGCAAACCCATAAAACCATAGAAACGGTTTAGCTTAATGCCAAGCCAAGATCAAGCCCACCAAGTGTTGTGAATTATTGAGTTTACACATAAAACAAAATGTTGAAGGAATTTTGATTTCTAGCCCAAATATTGCATGGAAATTTTTGAAAATTTGACCATGTACTCCCCTCACAAAACGAAGAAAAATCTAGAAAATTTTTGGGTAGATTCTAGCTTATCTGAAAAATGCTAATATATGGAAAAAATCTGAGAATGACGAGCTCTACATCCAAAAATAAATCACGTGAGAAAATGATACAAATCCACCTCCAAAAATAGGTGAAATAGAGAGCGCAAACCACTATGATACCACCATATTACGATGCCTCCCTCATATCTACCCACTTTCACCAGATACCTTGGTAAACATGAGATGAGGAGCTACTATGGCAAGGCTAGACCTCCTAGATAACCTTAAGGAAGTGAAATCGACAAAAACCCACATCCCGACCTTGTATACTTGCTATGAGACTCCAATAAGCCTTCTCAGTCATCCCCATGACTAGTTTGTGGGTCACACAAAGTTTTAGACCATTAAACCCTCGACGGTCCCTTCATATGGACAAGAGTGAATCTAGAAGGCTCCAGCTACTCGCGCAACAAGTCAGTGGTGCATATAGGGACTTTCTCCTCAGAGTTGTGCATGTGATTCTGAGATTTGTGCCACTTTTGAGCCCCATAATCTAGGTCACTACCCAGAAATCCCTGTAGCTTTAGGAATCCATAATTTACATGAAAACAAGACTTGTAAGCCAAAAAATTGGGTGGGGACTAGGCCTCATCATCCCCAACCGAGACTTACATCCTCTCAAACACTTGACATCAATGCAGTCTACAGGACATGAATACAAGATAGAGCATAAATGACTGATAACTCTTATGAGGCTTGACAAGAAGGATCACCACCCTCTTCCCTTAACTATGTTGACATCAACTAGGTCTTGCATTCATTATCCTTTAAGTTGAAACTAAATACATGAAATAACCATGACTATAACTAGTCATATAACCTACTTATAACCATACTTAAACCATGTAAATATCAATGAGGTAATAACCATTAGCAAAATATAATAACAAGTACTAAAGCAAGAGAACTTAACTTTTATTAAACATAGGCAAGATCCAACCAAATTCGGGACTTCCACATACCACCAGACCATAGACGTGGTTGAACCAAATCTTTTTTCAGCCAATCATCCCTGTGTCATATTGCAAGCATGAATATGGGATCTCAGGTATAAAGCAATCCAAAAACATCCAAGGGAATCAAGAGGTTAAACCACCTCCACCCTCACCAAACCATGATCTCACCAAAACTTGCACCAAGATCACAAAAAAAAACCAATCTTGGAATGCCTCTAGACTCCATCGCGATCCTTGAGCAATTTTATGTCTCATCGTCTCTTAGGCTTTACCACAATACATGCTAGATCACTAGGCCCAAAACCATGACACCACCCTAAGGATTTACCATGTATCCCATAAATTTTAGTCAAGGGATTCGTAGACCTTTGAGAATTTTCATGAGCCCGCCTCCAACCGAGATTCTGAAACCATTCATGAATTCCAAAGCTCAAAACTAAGAAAAAATCCCATCAGACCATGGCTATCTTGAAAAATTCAAGGCAAGGCTGAAAACCAATTTCATAACCCGACAAAACCGTGCCACTAACAACTAGAGAAACAAATACCAACATGAAAATTGTGGATGTCAAAACCGTTTAGGAAATCACACCTATAATAGGTTACCTTCTCTTTTCTTTCATTTCTTTTCCCTGTCCTTCCTTGCTTACTTTTCCCTTCTTTGTTCCAAAGTTAGAATGCTTCAACAAAACTCTGTCCAAGAGTGTGAGAGAAAGAGAATAATGTGAGAGCTCCAAAAATAAACTAACCAAAAGCCATGAATTGATCCTCATAAGCCTTTTTATTAATGACACCTCTATTTTGTTCATTTTCCATTATTTTCCTTCAATTACCTTCTCAAATGTAACCTATGAGTTTTCACCTTCCTTTTATCCTAATTTCCTTTATTTTCATAAATAAATTTCCCAAAATAACATTTTCCCCTTTTTAATGCCTTAGTTATTGCATTTGCCAATTTCCCTTAGCCATAAACACCTATAATGATGCACATTAGGATATTTTTGCCCAACATTCAACTTGGAATAAGTGTCCCTTAACTATGGTCTTTTTTTCATTTATTAACTTTTATTACATGAACATTTAATGAGGGGTTTTTACAAAGACATTGCAAACAAAACAAAGTTCAACACAAGGCAAGGAAAGTGCATTTTTTGCACTTATAGGATTATCGCAAGCAATATATAGAAACCAGTGTGAGTCATTACAGTTGTATAATGGGAAAAGTGCATTGGGTGGCTCTATCTTAGAAAAATAAAGTTCGACGGGGCTAATTTCATTAAAACATGCAAAACAAACCCTAACCAAGCTTAAAAATATGATTTTCTAATTCCAATGACCATATGAATAAGCCAAATAGAGTCAATTTAGAAGGTTCTAAAAGGCTAGGCAAAGAAAATCACTAAATAGCATCTCATCCGCGAGTCAAGTTGTGAAGTTGTTTTATGGATAAATCCCTTCTACGAATAGGATTAATCTCCCTAGACCTAGTGGCTTATTCTAGAAACATCCAAGAAAAAATTGCAATGCTTTCCTTAGATATTTTTTAAATACGAGAAGACAAGCTTCCTCTTTCTCCTTGCTTGTTAGCTCCATCTCCAACTACAATTTATAAAAGTGTAACATACAAATCATTGAAAACAAGCAAGAGAACCAAAACATAAAAGATAGCATATACAAACAAATCTAAAGTATAAATCAAGGTTTCATTTTCTACGTATGCATAAATAAGACATAGTGTGTAGAAGATACAATGCACTTTTGTATTAATAATGGCAAGAAAATATTATAACCCGCGTAAGAATTGACCTTATAGATCTCTCCCATCTATCTTGTCCTTCCTTTCCCACAATAGAAAGCAAATCACACCTTAAGCACATGCATGGATTATGGACCTCTAGATGTAAATGAGTAGCATAGAGGAAAAATTCATAGTCTCAAGAAGCCACAAGGAATCTATGGCATGGGTTGTCTTTATAAGGTAAATGAGGTGGTTTAGGATTTACGATTCTAGGACTTAGGTCTACATTAGGGGGAGGTAAGTTATATGGGATAAGAGATAAGACCCCAACATTAGGAGTTTGATCTCTGATCCAACAATAAATAGTTAAAACTACTCCCAAATCTTCCAGAGAGAGAAACTTAAAAATTAATTTTTGTTTCCTCATTTCCAAGTGTTCATTCCACTCTTTGTGAAAGCAACCCATGCTAACCAACAAATGTTATATTTTTGCAAATTGCACCATCACAAATTTCCTTCAAGGTAAGTGCAATGACCCACAAAATTAGGGCTTTTATCCAATGTAATCAAGGATCTTTATAACTTCTAGAAAGGGAATGATTTTTGCTTTGTAGGTGATTATTGCAAAGTGTAAATGGATGATTATAGATCCATGTTTAGGGCCATTTGGTTGAATGACACAAAATTACATATAACAATATTGGATGGATTCTATGGAAACAATAAAGTGTTGATAGTAGAACTAGATGAGTTGAAGACCACCTTCACGATGGAGTGGACAACTTTTTCTTTCAAGTGCATCTCATTTGAACTCATTAAAATTGGTGCTAGATTCCAATGGGCCATGGAAATCATATTTCATGGATTGATTGGCTAAAGTGTGTTCATATATTTGGATGATGTTACATTGTTTTCCAATAAAATATCTCACCACGCCCCTCGTCTAAAGCATATTTTTGAGAGATGTCACAAGTATTGAATTTCATTAAATATAAAGAAGATCATACTTTGTTTGTCTGAAGGTAATTTTTTTGGACACATTATTGATAAGAGTGTAATTAAGGTTTACCTAGAGAGATTGAAGAACATTGTTCAAATCCCTTTTCCCATGAGTAAGAAGGAAATGAAATCCTCCTGGGAAACATTAATTTTGTATGAAAAGCCATCTATGATTGTGAAAAGATTGTTAAACCATTACAGGAGATGATAAAGAAGGATTCCATTTATAAATAGGGAAACTAGGAGAGATATCCCTTCGCTTGAATCAAGAAAGCCATTGTTGATGCCCCAACCTTATAAACCCAGATTTTGGAAAATATTTCATGTTATATACTTGTACCTCTTTCATGTCTATTGTAGTAATATTAACACAAAATGTGATCATAGAAACAATCAGCCTATATATTTCATGAGAACTAGCTTAAAGGGATCAAGACTGAATTATCCCACCCTTGATAAGAAAGCCTACACAGTATACAAGCTAGTCAAGAATTTTAGGCCTTACCTTTTGAAATCTCACGCTATTATCGATGTGCCTCATCTAATAGTCATAACACTCTTTGTACAATAAGAGTTGGGTGGGAGGAGGGAAAAATGGATGACATGCTTTTAAGAATATGATCTTGAATTCAAACAAGTTCACATAATAAAAGACCATGGTCTTTATCCCCTTGTAAGAAGCAATGTACGCACCAGAAGAGGAATATTTTGGGTGGGAACAAGAGGTCGATATGTTTAATATAGAGAAACTTTCCCCATAAGTACTAGCATGTCTTCGTATGAAAATATGCGAAAATAATTAGAGCATGAGACATTTCCTTCACATCTATTGACTAAGTAGAAAAGGGAAATATACCTTAAAGTATTATCTTACCAACTTGTACATGGTGTGCTTTTCTTAAAGCACCACAATGGTGTCCTACTTAGATGTTTGGAGCCTCCATATTGAGAAAGGTTGTTAAGAGATATCCACGATGGACCAGTAGGTTGGCACTTTGCAAGTGATATCATTTTGCATAAGGCAGTGAGGGCTAGTTATTATTGGCCCACATTATTTAAGAATTCTCATGCCTATGCCCAAAAGTGCCTAGTTTTTCAAATATGTGATGCTCATGATAGGAAGTCAGCTGGCCCTTTGCTACCAATAATAGTTGAGGAACCATTTCAATAGTTGGGATTGGATGTTATCAATGAAATATTTCCTCATGCATCAAAGGAGAATTTATACATATTAACTGCAACTGATCATTTGAATTACTGGACCAAAGCACTTCCACTAAGACAAGTCAATGATTAGGAAGTCATATTGTTTCACAAATAGAATATCATAACCAGGTTTGTTGTTCCTGCAACACTTGTCTTTGATAATTATACTTAGTTTTATCTACTAAAGGTTTATGAGTTTGAATTAGAAAATGGTATTGTTTAAAAGCGTGCATCAAAATACTATCCACAAAGCAACAATTTAGTTGAGTCTAGAAATAAGAACCTAATCTGTATTATAATAAATGGCATGATGCTTTGGTGAATGTGTTATGTGCTACCACGTCACTCTCAAAACCTTTATGAAAACCTCTCCCTACATCCTTGTATACTGAAAATAAGTTATCCTCGCTCTGAAAATATACCTCAGAGCCTTGTTGCTTTGTCAAGAATCTCAAGGTGAACATTGCCTTCTTGTTCATAGTAGAATACATACCTTTCTCAATCTGGAGGAAGAAAGGCTCAAACCAAATGAATTGTTTTCTTACACCATAACCAAATCAAGAGTTGGTTTGATAAGAAGTCTGCAACGAACAAATATTTAAGTGTTGGAGACCTAGTATTGAAGTGGGAAAAGGCACATGAAAACAAAGGTAAGTACACCAAATTTAAGCCATTTTAGATTGGAACTTATACCATCATTGAAAGTCTTGGCTACCATTTTTATAGGTTGAAATTCTAAGATGGGAGCACTGATCCTCTGCCCGTCAATAGTTGAGATCTCAAGCATTAATTCCAATAGCAACCTTGGGCTATGTCCCTGCATCTATATAGCTCTATTTTCTTGTTTTGTGATGTTTATCCTATCATGTTTTAGATTTATTTATGGTTTTTTTGGTTAGTGCACATCAATAAGACCTTTTGTTAAAGTGTTTGTATGGCCCAAATGAAATATGTGGTAGAAATAAAAAGAGGATTGTGGGAACTACATTACTCGGTTATATGTTAAGTCTCCTTCTTTTTTCGGGTCTAAGTGTTTGCTCAACTAATGTCCACATGCAAAATATGAATCATGCAGAATGGAAAAATCTTAGTGGACCTATGATTCCCATACCTTTGGATTTTTATTTTTGACAAGGTATTTTATTTTGTGGTGCGTTTATGTGTTGACTTGACTAAGTAGATAAAGGAAAGGAGGAAACCTTGAAATGAGCATATCAATTTCTTACACTATATGACTCTCTTTAAACAAGGAAAAACCTATCTTTCCTATAAACTAATATGATATCCCTCTTCCAAATTAAAATAAATAAGTCCCTTTTCACATTCTATTAGTAACTAAATAAAAAGTTGAAGAAAGGAAAGGCTTCCTATGTAGAGAGGTGAAGAAAGCAACTTCTTCGGGGTACTAAATAGGCCTTCTTGTAGCGAATAAATGCTATGATTTATTAAGGTGACTCCATCGGGGTACTAAATAGACCTACTTACAAGGGAGTGACATTGGGGAATGAGCTTAATATTTGACTATAAAAATTTCGGAACATTATTATCCTTTCCTAATCTAAAAAACTAAGTTATGACATATTATTGGATGTGTTTAACACAAGTAAATAGGATAGTTCATGTGGTAAATTGGGATAAGTGGTGAAGCTAGGGTGATCCTTATGATGATTCAATAACTCCTTAAGGTCTATACTCTATGCTAAAATCTAGACGTAGACAAAGAAGCTAGAGTTCGTCTAGTGTGTTCCCAAGTGTTGTTGTTGCTACAACACCCTCCAAAATTTTGGTCATGTTTGAATTTTAGAGCCTACCTATCATCATGTGAAGTGTTACATTTTATCTTCAAGCGTCATTTTATGTTTTCACACATGTTTCAAGTGTCCATGTCCCTCATAATTTTAGTTAAATAGTCAAGAATAGCTATAGTGCACTTTTGAGTCATATTGAACTTTCTAGTCACAAAATGACACTTACGTGTCACAATTTCCCATGCTTTGCTTGCTACACTTGGATAATGTATTTGAACTAGAATTTGGATGTTTATTTCTTAGTCTTGGGTCCTATTCAAGTTAAAGTGATGAACTGAGATGTATAATGTTGGATTTTACTCCTAACTCATTGTCCTTTTCCATGTTTTACCTTTCCATACTTAGTCATTTTTTTACCTTTCAACTCTTATTGTGGGCTAGAAAGAGCACAATATGAACTCCTAAAGCCTATCATTGACCCTCCTTGTCATATAGAAATATGCCCTATGTGATTCTGAGTCTCCCCTCTTTCTCTTCTGCACTGCACAATTCTAGCGAGAAAGACCCCTAACCTTGTTGCTTACTATTCCTCCTACGTCAGTCCTACCTATGACTACTAGTGTAGCACATTGTACACTTCTAGTGGGAACTGATGCCCTTGATTTCTCCTCATAGTTGAGCCTCACACCCTTCTTATGTCCTTGGCCTTACCAACTAGTGCGTGGTGCATTCCTAATGAGTAGTCATTGTAGCATTACCCCTTGGAACTATGTCATATGCCCAACTTTCCTCTTCCTCTCCTTGAGTTGTACATGGCATAGTCTTAGTGAGGATTACTTGCCTCCCTATCTCATACAAGTGCACTCTACACTCAAAAGAGCGCCCTTTCTCTCCCTTGTGCATTGTCCACCCACAATCAATACATTGCATAAATCATCATAGAGTAGGATATTTATGGTCTAATGTTTTATTTCGATGAGTCATCCATACTCACAAATGTTCTGAGTAAGAATCGAAAATATATTTAAGGAAAATATTCAAAAACCATTGTCTAAGGAGATATTTTGAGAACACAGGCATAAAGAAACCATGTTATGATAATTCATGGAATGTTGGATCCTTATGATCAAAGTGACCCATGAAGACTCTATAATCCCTCTAAAGCTTTTGGAGGGTGGAAGACAACCACAATACAATATCTGTCACAATTATTGAATACATAGTGGCAATTTCATCACTTCTCAAATAACTTCATGCTACAAGTCACTGGTTTCCAAGTTATCAATATCAGTGACTTATCTTGTTGTCATCACATGTTGATATGGAAAATGATGTTGTAATTTTGAAAAAAAATTGTAAATTTAAATATGTCAAAGTCCAAGAGGCCCATATCGACAAAAGATTCATTAGGAAAAGTCCAAATAAGTCCAAAGTTCATATTAGAATTCCAACGGTGACAAGAGTTGTTCAAGAGTCATGAGGTTATGAAAGGTCATCCCTCTCATTATAAGAGAAGTATCACTACTCAAGCAAAGGGACTTTTTGCCTTGCCTTCTGTAGATAAGCATTAGAGAGGAATATATTTCTTTTAGGGAGAGTGCAGTGGCTTAATGCTCCACTATTGGAGCTAGTTGTGTCTCTTTGTAATAATATATCTTGGATCTTTCACTTAATAATTAGAAGCTCATTGGGCCATCACACTTTCATGCATATATTGTAAATGTTGTAATACTACACTTTAGATGTTTTTCATATGTGTTTATGTTCTCATATGTTATAATACTTCATTGGTTTTGGTTCTTACCTTGTTGAATGTGTTGTAATTGTTTTAATGATCATTATGTCTATGTGAACTATTCCACTATATGGTTAACGATTCCTTCATATGTATGTGTTTGTGTCTTTATTAGAATAGTAATACTAATTTTCTTCTAAGGACTCATTTTATCTTCCCTTTCAATGAAAGAACCTTGATTCATACTGAAATTGAACATTTTGTAAGGCTTACTTACTTTCTCATTTGAAAGTACATTCATGTTTCTCTCTTATGCTAATTATTGCACCCAAGGAAAATCTTTAATAACATGGCAATCAATCCATATTACGGATTGGGCTTCTACACCATATGGTGTTAGGTCTTATTGGGACTTCATAGCGGGGATACCCCTTGCATGTTGGCAATTTCTAGTACTGTCAACAAGTTACCAAATGGAAACACACTTCACGCATCAATTCATACCCCATCCCATGTGGAAACCCATAACGCATGCCATGTCACACTCATCTGAGGCTCACAACATTGAGCCCATAATGTGATTCTTAACCCTTTGATGTTATATAAATAATGGCCTCGACTTGCCTTTTTCCTTGGCACAATGCGCATTCACATAGGTTGAATCATGGGGAAAGATGGGGAACATTTAGGTCAACTACCAAGCTGGGACTTTCCCATCTCTTAGCCCCAACTCCCCTTCTTTCCATAACATATGTCACACACGGATATCCTCAGAGGCCATGTGACATTAAAATTTCCAATCTCTTGACAAGGAATTCTCCCTCCCCTCACCTTCTCACTTTCATACCTTTTGCATGCATGCACTCCTATATGCCTCTTTAGATCTAAAAAATCTAAGGCCCAAGATAACATCACCCTAAGATTATGTCACTTTGATCTAATGTTGACATATGGTCAAAACATATCCATGTTGGTGTCACGTTGGTGTCACATTGTTGTTAGCCTACGATTATGTCATGCTAGCATCATCACATCCATGTGGCCTTCTCTAGTCCCACCACATGTCACTCATTTTTGGGCCATTGTTCCCTCCAACATGGCCATTAGACCCTACCACGTCTCACAACCCTTGTGCACCATGTCACCCCTAGATCCACATCATCTCCACCTCAATTTCCTAGCTTAGATCCCACTAGGGTCATCACTCTTGTACAAATTTCCATTTGTAAATATTTTAGTTCCATTTTGATGGATCCTAACTAGACCTCAATATAACCTCACCTTGACTTATATTCCCTATGTTGCCAATTATATAACCATTGCTTCAAGGATGAGACTGACAGAGAGACCCATCCATCTTATCATGAGAATTTATTTATCTCTCACCTTGCCATGCCATCATTTCTCAAGCCTATGATACCAATACATAGCCCTCTCCAAGGCAAGAATGGGGATCACACCATTACATAATGGGAAGGACAACCCCTATCAACCTAGAAACACTTTGGAATTCATCAGTCACTTAAACAATGTCAATATTATCTCTCCTAAGCTTCGAAACTATAAATAAAACACTCGGACCATTTCTCAGGCATTAATAATTAGACATTTGTTGCCATCCGATATAGGGTGCACATGAGAAATTTGTGGCCATTTGATATATGGTGCACATGTTTTGGTGGAACATGGAATTCATGAGCCTAGTTGTAGCCAATAACCCCACACGCCAAGTTCAGTGCTTGAGGAGGAGTGATCAAAGGAATAAAACCAACACTGTAACCAACTACAAGCCATTATCCAATGACAAAACATAGAAAACACATCCCCATATCAAGGATCCAAAGGATTACAAAACCTCCACCCAAAACCAAGAATACAAAAAGCTCCTCTCATTCACCTAAATATTGAATCATCTTACCCATGGTCTAGCCTAGCTTGTGTAGTGTTCTCTTCCTCCCAGGTTTTAATCAACATATTGTGCCATGTGGAGTCTTATTGTTATAGACATTTTTGGGCACTTCAATCCCAATCACGAATTTCCATAAATTGAGGGCTCTTAATTCCCTAAAAGTGTTGCTTCACTGCCTAAAGGAACAAGGTCAACTTATTACATCATCTCCCAGAAGTTCTCCACTGAAAACTGCTCATAAATGGTCAAAGTTGGACCATACTGAAAGCTCCATGCAAAGCGTGTGATGCATATCACCTTCCCAATGTACACGATGCGATGCATACTATTTTTCTCCCCTGTAGGGTGCGATGTTCAGGAATGGACAAATGGCAAGGACAAAAATGCGAGGTGGAAGATCATGGAACCTTCCAAAAGCTTCCCCACTGACACTTGCCACTCCATTTTCGACCAAGGATGAGTAAGAGATCATCATTCTCCAAGTGGAAGCAGGAACTATGAGAGGGAAGACACTAATCAAGATCCCAAAAGATGACTCGCCCCTCTGTAATCATCTATAGATGGATCCCTCATCACAGAGATCCAGAGGTTGGAATTTTATAACTTATAGAGAAGTGTTGTTGGTATTCTGGTGTACATTCACAGTGTTGGGTGATTTTTCTTTGCTTGAGGTGAAGAAGGGCTTCTTAGCTGGAGGATGATGCTGGGTCAGAACTCATGGTTGTAATCCTCTCGCTACTTTTTATCTGAATAAAGCTATTCTTGTTTCGTTCCATATTCTTGTGTACTTGTTTATATATGCTTGTATATGGTTAATGTACATCTGATCCTGCATTATTTATGAACTTAGATCCTTGTTTCTTGCATAGTAGCATGTTGCTGTGATTCTACAGGTCCTTTTGAAGCTGAGCAGACAAAGAGCAAGTGGCAGAACTCTATCAAGAAAGGGAGGAAATCGAGCGCAAGACTCAGGTTGGCCCTCTTGGTTCTCCTCTCATCATAAAGGAATCAATAGTAGACTTTGATTGTTTGATTCTAATATAGCCACCCAGCTTAGTGGGAATAGCAGCATCCGTGTGGAAACTATTCATGTATAACAAAATGGCGACTCCACTCAAGAGCGACTAGATTACTTGTTAGCCTATCTATCCTTTATAAATATATAGACGGAGCCTGAAGTCAAGCCAGCTAGCCTTCGAACTCCATTTGTCATACAAACGCAAAGTAGATCAATGCTGCTTTAGTCAATCTGTGGGTTTTGTTTATAAATTAAACAATAGATCTGCAAGCAATCTAATTGCCTTGAGTGGTGGCTCTAGTAACCTCTTAGATCACCCCTGTGTTTTTACATACATTGATCTATAATTATTCAACTTAAACACTGAACTAAACTGCAAACTGTGAGTGAAATCTCATTCAAAGTATCGCACTGTAACCATCGCACCCTACCTTCAAGGCAGCCTGTATGCATCGCACTTCCCGAATGGAGTAGGTGCGCTGCATACTGAGTTCACTGTGTAACAGATGCAATGGTCAGGGAGGATTGATTTTGTCCTCTGACTGTGTATTTTTCTCACTGTTTTCAGTCTTATTCAAGAGTTTTTGTTGTCTGTAAGCAGTGTACTTCTGTGAATACCCCGTTCTCTTGCATTATTCCACCTCCTTAGTGCAGATAACTATAAACATTTTTTATGTATTGTGTGTCGTTTTAGTTCTCTTTTGCAAAAAGTAACATAGTCGAACTCTTGTCCCTAGATCCGAAAGTGTCGTAGTTGTTGTTTTCAGTTCTAGAAAGAAATCCCATTGTTTTAGATAGTTAATTATACAGTTACTGTTGCATAAGATTTGAGTTACTCGTTTTAGAGTGTCGAAATGCAATTTCTATTTCAAAATTGCAAAGTGTCTCTCTTGCTTTCACTTCATTTTGAAAAAGAATTTTGTTGAGTACAGTCGCTTTAAAAGTAATTTAGTTTTGCACATAGCTTTCCTAGCGTCATTTACACATTAAGAGAGCTAAAAACTAATACATGCATGTGCATTTGCATTTTGAATGCTTGGCTTGATTTAGGACTGTGCATATTAGCGTGTGCTCTGTGCTCTGTGAAGTAAAGATGCTTGACTTTCTTCCCTTTAGTAGCTAGGATTTTCATTGTTGAAAGAAGATAAAATGTTTGTTTATCATCTTAGACTGCATTTAGGAATTATAAATACATCACGTGGTAAACCTGAAAGGCAAACTGTTAAACAAGATCAACTTAAAATAAATCTCGATGAATCTAACAATGCTTTGGAACTTAACGAACACCTAGAGGTCTAGGCTAGAGATGTATTACGGCATCTTAAAGCCTGGTAATTGTTGCTTTCAGTGCTGGTTGGGTGATTCCTCCACTCTGAGATGGCAAGTGCCAGTACGGACTTGTGCTCCCATGTATCGTCGCGTATATATTGGGAGACCACAATAGGCTGCATCCATTATCCTTAGGAAATTGTGTCTGCTGCCCTATCAATCGTAATGCACCAAACATAGGATTCGGGAAGACTGACTGCCATACCGTAAAAATTATTCTGCAGTTTTACGATTGGTTTGTTAGTCGTCTCTGCCTAGATCTCCAGAGAAGTCCATTTTGCTCCTTTTCAAACTCCTTAAAGGAAAAGGTCCTCTGAGCGCTTGTCACTTCAAGCTCCATAAAAATTGAAGGCGACTAGAGTCATCTTTTGTTTTTTCTCAACTCTTTAAAATTGAAAAAACAAGTTGTGTCCAAGCGTCTAAAAATTTATTTTAAATCAGAATAACGTCACAATTCCCCCGTTGATCTTCAGGTTGAGAAAATGGAGTCTACCAACCAAGGATTTCCCCGTGAAGGAAATCCTAGTCCCTTCCTATCTTGGAGAGATGTTGGTCCACCCCATATGGCCACTTTGTCACTTCCAGGATTGATAATTGGTTTGCCGGTGTGGCTCTTCTCTACCTCTGTCGTTCAGAATCCCACAATTCCTGAATAGTCTAACCAGCAACTAGACAACACTAGAGTTGCCTCCCAACCTTCTACTTCATTTGATTCTCCTTCTCCTCCTTCCTCTTCGCTTGATAAAGCTGATAAAGCTAAAAGTCAAGTAACTGAGAAGAAGAAGAAGCAGAAAGAGAAAAAGGAAAAGAAGAAAAAGGAACCAAAATCGAAAGGGAACAACCAAGTATTGTCTAGCAAAAATACACACACCGCATAGTTAAAACCTAATTATCCTTGTGTCATTTGCAATGGAGACCATTATCACCGAGATTGTCCCTGCATCCCCCGGATCCTAAGGGACTGGTCTCCTCATTTGTGCCATCGAGTAGCATCAATTTCTGGCGATCATGTTGAATGCTCACCGTCAACCAGTGAAAGTGAAGCACATGGACAAAGAAGGAATCCCAAACTTCCTTTTAAGTTGTGTGAAGGAGATCATGCCATCCACCGTTGTCCCTTTTGTGAAGAGGCTAAAAGAGTTTTATATAATCATCCAGTTTCACCATTACGACTTCCTCCTCGATATCAAAAACTCTCGCCAAGCTCTCCACGGGTTGAAAATCCGGCTGGCGCATCATTGTGGTCAGTCGAAGCACCTATCATTGAAAATGAACCCTTGGAGTCCATACGAGACGAAAGTCAAAGGGTCGATACGGTAGCTGACCTGGTATTTCCTTAAGAGTGTTCATCTTCGAACGATACCGTCACTGAAGAGAAAGAGAATGACACCGTTCAAATTCTTTTCATCAACACCGACTCCGATGAGCTTTGGGGCAGTCCTCCTGTTCCTTTACCGTAGGAAGGAAGTTCATCAGAGTCATACCCAGCTGTCTATTCGGTCCCACCACCAAGCAACCTAGTTGTTTCCTTCGACTGGAATCTACTAGGCAGACCCCGTTTGCTAGCCAGTTTACCATTTTGAATTATTGTAGAAGCTTACAGAATGGTGATGGTTGGTACCATCATTGATGAAGGGGCTTCTGTGAGTATCCTGTCCTTAAATGCTTGGAAAGTGCTTGGTTCGCCATCTCTTTTGCCTAAAATGAGAAATCTAGCAGGCTTCGACAAGGGAACTATTTGAACTTTAGGGATCCTTCCAAATCTGCATGTTATTTTGAGAAGGAAAACTATTCACATGAACGTTATGGTAGTTCAAGGACCTTTAGATTATAATCTACTCCTTGGATGCGACTATATTTATTGCATGGGAGCCATCGTCTCCTCACTCTTTAGAGTAATGCGTTTTCCGCACGAAGGCAGAATGGTCAAGCTCGTAGACCAAATGTCATTCCTCAGTTCACAAATTGCAAATATTCAAATGCCATCCATAAATGGTCTTTTCATGCAAGAAATGTCTCATCAGTCTCCAGTCCGTCCACCTAATGAGCGCGAGTGATTCAGGAAGATGTGACTGAAACCCAGGGGGCATGCACCCTAGTCTGTTTTGGCAAGAAAACGTTGGGTATAGGGTTGATTTCTGTGAGGGATATATGACTAGTCTGGCGAACTCATCCTCACAGGAAAATGGGAACAGACTGGAATAAGATACCTTCGTTAAGGTTATGCCGAGTGGCTCCGCGCCCCTTTGTCTGTTTTGATAGACATCGCTGAGAAAGAATTTTATTTGCTATGCTTATAGAACTTTCTTGGGAACTTGGAAATTTTCCGCTATACTTGGGGCCATGCAAACCTTTCCGCATGCAAGTGAAGAGCGGCTATTTATTTTTAAATTTTTAGGACCTCTAACCCTTTAAACCCGTAAGGCTAGTCATTTCCTAACTTGCATAAAGAAAGGATCCGTGGAAAAGCTTTAGATATGTAAGCCACTTCAAAATAGCATCTCGAATGAGACATTTTTATCATATGACTGGCAAGTAATGTTGTCGCAGAGTTCAAGCTGGTTAAAAAATAAACATAAGTCATGAGCAAGTGTTTCTCCCTGCGTTTAAGCTCATTAAAAATTGAACAGGTAAATAACCATTGTGAATGCCTTATCGCTAGCTTTTGAACCTTGGTTGTGTTCTCGCCACGACCTCCACTCTGTTTTTAGCCGATCATTCACCCCCATATGATTTTTACCCCTTCGAGGAACATCTACGAAGAGTAATTCTGCTAGCCATCCTTGTAACATTGCTGTGATTGGAAAATTCCAAATCATACCTAGAATCAACTGCTACTCGAAACCATCACTCATTCCTCGAAAACAAGTCTTCTTTAAGCTCATTGCACCTGACTCGTAAAATATGAAAATATTGTCGAGCGATTGGCCTCTGCAGCTCATTAAAAGGCATCCAAAGTGCTATCCCTCCTCTAGAATTTAATCTTTTTGGACCTAAGGGATTATTACACAAAACGATTGAGCGCTTGTCTTGTTCGGCTCGTTAAAAGTATTAGAAATTCATCCCTTTTGTATTATTTTACACTTTTTCAGACTTAAGGGATTATACAACGAAAAAGAATCTTCAGAGTCTTCTTTTTGTTTCTTTCAGACTCTCTAAAATTGAAAGAGACCGAGTTATCTTTGTCGTTAAACTTGTTAAAACTAAATAGCGACAAACTCATCCAATAGGATGAGAATGAGTTTCACTATCGCTAGGCTCGCTAAAATATAGCGACAGGTTCACCCGAAGGGCGGATTATAGAACAAGCATATGTTATCCTCCTCAAGCTTGACAAAAATAAAGAGGTACTGGTTAGCAATGACTGGGGGAAATTGGGAAGAAAACAAGAAGAAACTTTATTAGTAGCAAGTCGCTCTTGAACATGACACTTTCCTTCCGCATCCATGTCGGGTTGGGTTGTTCCATTCACTGGTCTCCACCATTGGTCCATCACACCATCCATCTCTGGGGTTAACGCTACTAATCCATCGTCAGTGTCACCGATATGTTCAAGAGAAGTCATTCAGACAAATTACCTGAGTCTCACCCACTACAATACATTCATGCTTCATTCCTTCATGACCGCCACCTTGAACCCTATATCGTCAGTTTGTTTTCACCTCCAAAATCATTTGCTTCGTTCCATGTCGTTGATGTGGGATCCATTAAGGCCCTCCTGCGATGGGGCGCTTCTTGTCGACATCAGCTCATTATCCAAGAAGTTGACTTAGGAACAACCCT